>BMAU01016949.1:0-17565 GCA_019973935.1 Trichonephila clavipes
CCTCCAAACTGAACAGAACGGATTTTTCTCGCCCTACTAGAGAGGCTTGAAATGACTCACGATTTTTCTGCCTTCAAGTAACGTTTTCAAAAAGCGGATTAGCTGCACTTTTCTGAAATCCTTTCTCCCTTTTTGTTTAACATTTGAAAGATAATGAGGGACGGAGGAAGCAACACAGCAGGAGTTTTATGGCTCGCAGGGAACCCCGTGTTTTGACCCCCCCCAATCGTAAAAAAATCGGGAGAAATTTCTTTAGAACTCCAAGAAGTGTGTGTTTCTTTTGCTAGCTTGTATTTTAAAAGTTTCCTATAAAAGTCCCAATGCATAAGTAAGTAAAATATGTTACAAATTCCCTTTGGTTTCATATTAATTTCAAACTGTAACAAGTTGGGGCATGTCAGGGCAATCTGCTATTTTATATAGTTAGACAAATTATCTTTTTTAAGTATATTCTTTCGCTTCATTTTTTTATTTAATCAATGCTTTCAGTTTTTGAAAACATGATTATTTTATTATGTAAGATACCGAAAAAAATTAATAAAACATCAAACTCTTTTAAAATTTGGAACCTTTTCAATTTTCCAACCACTAAAAATGAATAAATTTAAACTTCATCAAATCATTTGAAACATTTTCTTACACTTTGATAAAAATAATAACGAAAAACTAATTAAGATTTATTAGTTTTCTAGATTTCAAAGCCTGCCAAGTGTTCAGGAAGTTTAAGTACAGTGCCTGGTTATATATATTGTTAAAATACATCGAATTATATTTGAATTTTGGGCGCTTTTTTGAACTTCAGTTTACATCAAAGACAACATGAATGAAGATTTTCACACATTTTTTTTTTATAACTTGTATGTTTGAATAAATGGTAATCAAAAATATACGAAACATTTTACAGTAGACATTTATGCATATAAATAAACATAAAATCAATTTTAAATTGAGCTATTGAAAATATCTGAATTATATATTGTTCAAAAATATCTATTTATACAAAATACTCAACATTTATCTTTTTAAAGGCTAACTGAATAAGTAATTAAAACTGATATTTTTTGAAATCTCCGACTTTATAAAGCCAGAAATCTATGCCAGAAACCATTTGAAATTCCTCAAAAAAAATGCATCGCGCAGTTAAAAATTATTTCCGCCACTATAAGTTTTAGCAATTGTTTGAGCATAATAAAAAAAAAAAATTTCAAATTTTATTATTATATAGCTTCTTTGGTATCTTTAATATATTTCGGCCGCGGTAGCCGAGTGGTATAGGTATCGGAACGTGGCTTGCTTTGTCACGAGTTCGAGCCCAGTACCACTAAACACCCGCCGTGTAGGGCAGCGATGCACGTTAAATCTGTCGAGAGCTGAAACGTCCTCCCGTTGGTGTGGTGTGGTAGTTAGAGAGGGGGTGCCAGCTCAGGTGTCGTCCACGTCACTTGACCATGGTTCAAAAATTACGTGGTCCGTCGCCAAAAGCCCTCGTGTAGCTGAACAGTGCGACGTTAATATTCAATCATTCATTTAATATATTTCGAAGATTTCATACAATTCCGGTTGGAAAAACCGCATGCTAAGAGCAAAAAATATACCAAAAAATTGATGAATATACAATTACAATAAATTCTTACATAGAGAAGCAAAACTGAGAAGCTAAAAGCGTAGGAATAAAAAATTTTGAGTATATCTGAAGTAGTTTTCGAAATATTTATTTTAAAGTTTAGAAAATTTGTGTGCGTTATGTTATACTTTTAATATTAATTAAATGGTTAAAAATAATGTGTTAATATTAGTCATGTAATCGTTTGATGACACATTCATATACTAATAAAAATTATCATGGTCATTGATGCGAATGTCAAGAATTTTATGTAATTTTAAATTCAGACATTAAGATATTGATGTAGAAAATATAAACGACCATCTAAAATACATGAAAAATGCAGTCTGCTATAAAATGATCTTGACAAAAACAAAAATCCGGCATTTTCACTTACGATGGCAGAGAGCCGACTTAGTCAGGGGCGATCTGAAACAGAGAGAGAACCGCGGTTTTGATGGATGCCGCTCTAGCTTTTTAAAGCTCCCAGGAAAAAAATTATATATATATAAATTACAAATGCAAAAATAAATCTGTGTAATTTTCCATACATTTTTATAACAACGAATTGTGGAATTGGCTTCCAATACATTGTTGTGTTTGACAATATCTAAGGTAACCAACCCTACTTTAGATAGATTTGTACTACTTTTTCGTATCCGTATTCTTTAAAAATTAATTCGTGCAGCCGAAATACAACCTTTTGCACCTTTAAAAATTTATGTTAACTATAACGGTTAATTTTAATTTATGCAACTTGTGAAATGTTCATAATTAACCATTTCCGTCTAAACAGTTTACATGAAAAAAGTTTGACTTCATTCATTAGATTTATATAAGCTTCTAACATTAAATTTTATTTCACCGAATAGATTGAGTGGTAGTGTATAGTGCTTCCACACCACAGGTCTGTAGGTTCTATTAACGGGCTGGCGCAAGGTCGACTCTGCCTTTCATCCCCGCTACATTGGTCAATAAATGAGTACCAAGTTTGCTTCGGGTCTTAAACACTGAAGGTCTCTCTTCAGACAGACCACCAAATCGACATCTGTTCATGCAACTCAGTGTCCAATGGTCACGTGTGTATTATGATGTAAACAGTAGTTCCTGGCCCCCCAGGATTGTTGTGCGTCTGAGTTTGAGTCTTGTGTGAGGATTACCTCACTTTGGGATACCCCTTAGATAAACATGTATTTCCACTCATTTGCAATTAAACATTTTTCTTCAATTACGTTTATTTCAGAAGGAAGTTTGATTTTTCAAATGTATTTGCTTAATAACATGTATATTTGTGTGTATTATATTAAACATTTGATCAATCCAAAATTACATGTTTTTAGCTCCTCTAAAAGCTTTTAGGATTTTACAACTGATCTTACAATCCATATACGTTTTATAGTAGTGTATTTAAAAAATGATGTTACATTTTTACGACCGTGTGAGCTGTTGTGCCTCATTTATAAATATAAAAAATTGCATTCAGCTACAGTTTTTAAATGTACAGAAATAAGTAGAGAAATAGGATACTTACATTTTTGTTATGAATATTTTTGACTGCAGTAAGATATATTTATATTTCAGTTTCTTTTACAATTTTGAATAGAAGTTGTAAGCCATTTTGCGAATAGTTTGATATTGAGTTTAAACCCATAGGCTGTTTAATATTGTAAAGTGTTTTTACTTTTGATACCAGCACACATTAAAAATAAGGCTCATTTGCAGTTATATGATCAGCTTCAGTGATATTTAAATTTTCAAAAATAGTCTACACGTACGAAAAATTCTTTCACAAACGCACACACACATCTCTCTCTCTCTCTCATACTATATCTTTCCCTACAGCAGGAAATATTTGTGTATACTGAAAAATTTAATACAGGATACATTTTCAAGTTTTAAATTTGTTTTTAAAATTTGGTATGAATACATTGTGAAACTGTCGGTTAACTTCACTGAACAAAATTGTTTTAAGTGTATTGTTTTGAAAGACAAGATTAATAGGAGAACTTTTCTCACAATAGAATTTGTAATGACTGAATTGTGTGAAAAATGTAGTTATCGATGTGTGACATTTTTCCTTGTAATAAAAGAAACAGAAAGATAAGAAATTTAACTTGAGTAGAAAATGGTTAGAAGTACCTGTCATGCATTTGAAGAAGTATATACCCCATTAAAATTAAAAAATTATTGACTGAATGTGTGTTATGTCCATCACAAATGCCGATGTAGAAAAGGAATTTTTATTTAATACAAGAAGTTCGAAAAAGAGAACATTAGGAAGGAAAATTTAAATTTTTTTCCGAAAAATATTCAGTTAACATAAAAATATTTTTATATGATTTTAATTAAAATAAATTAAAAGTATTGAAATCCTTTTTATGCTATTTTAAATTAAAATATAACTGAATAGAGAAAGATTGGTTTTATTTCATAAATATAATCATTGTATGTAATATTTATTCTGTTATTGTTTAAAAATGAGACAGGGCCTTTGCTCTTTTACCTCATTACTTTTTTAAAAACAGGAAAGTGAGCGCTCTCCTTCTTACTCCTCATATTCAAAAAAATGAATACAGGGATGCTTTTTTCTGGTTCAAATCAAAAATACCAAAAAAAATATATATATATTTTTAATTTTTAAAAAAATGACAGAAAAATAAATTTTCTTTGAAGAAAATATAATTATTTTTCAACTTCTAACATACTATTTATTTCATTTTTTCCTCTTTTTTTTTTTTTACCTTTCATTTCGTTTTTAATTTTACTGTGACTGAACATATAGGAGAAAGAAAAACACCGTATCTTTTCAAAGAGATTGATCAAGAGAGGATATCTACGTTTTCAAAGAAGATTGCCAAGGCAACTTAACAGCTAGCTGTAAACGATTGATCTTGGTTCTTACTTTCAAAGCAACCGAACTGGGTCGTAAAATTTTCCTCTGTTCGACCACTCAAGTTCTAAAAAGGGGAAAGGAAAAAAGTCTGTTGCATTTTTTGAAGGGAATCGCAAAATAAGAGTTAAACGCTTTCGGAATAACTTTCAGAGGAAGGTGTCCAGTTAGAGGGTTAAATACTGGCTGATTTTGAGTTGCAAGAGTTAATGGTTTTTTTTGTTAAGCAGCATTTTCTGTTTAGAGTTAATCGGGTTTTTGCTGAAATTTCATTGATAAATTATGTGGTTATTTTGAATTGCGGGTGTTTTGATGATATTATAACGAAATATTTTTGAAGTGATCAAGTCTCCTTCTTGTATTCAAGATATTTTAATAGAATAACTATAAAGAAAGGTGATATTTATAGTTTTTTGTATCACTTTATTCTTGTGTCATTATTGAATTTCTTTCTTTTTAGTTTTGAGGGTAATGATAAAATTGATGTATTTATGCCAACATCCCTAATTATGTATAAATTCTAAGATATTTCGTTTTATAAGAGAAATTAGATTTAAATAGGAAATAAGTGTTTTGTTTATTCTGTCAAATCTTAATTAACTTTAAAATGTTATTAATTACTTTACCTAAAGCTGCACACATTTTATACTAATGCATAGTAATTGTTGTGTGCCCAACTGGTCATCTAATAGACTTGGCAAACATATATATTTCGGCTTTTTGTTTCCCAAAAGATGAACAGTTGATGCAAACTTCAAAAGGGACAATTTCTAGGAAATTTAAAAATAAATCAGATGATATTTCAATAGAAGAGTATCAAATTTAAAATACATAGTGGGTTATTGCGTACATAATATAAAAAAATCGAATGCTACGATTACAAATGTAGATTTGTTGTAGATAAAATCAATTTCGATTTAGAAAATGTCGAAGGCAAAATATTTGTGACTTCTGGATAGAAGAGGTTTAAAAATGTTCAAATATATTGTCATGAAAAATAATTTAAACGCAATATTTTATTTTTAATTTGTATATAGAAAAAATTCGAGTTAAAATATCTTAAAGTTGATTGCCAATTATCTTGTTTTGCTTAGAAGCATATCTGAATTACATGAAACGTGGAATGTCTTGCATTCGTTTAATTCATCTTCTGTAAAATATAACACACCTACACACACACACACACATTTTCATTTTTTAAAAAATATTCATTACATTTGGCTATATGCTTAAATAAATATTCAAAATAGAGCAATGAAGAAATTTAATGGCGATGGATAATCGAAAAATGAAGGGAAAAAGTTCGATATAAATACCGTTTTGAAAAAATTGGCTTATTTGGGGGAAAACACCTTGTTGTCAAGGGAAGTATGCTTGCAATATCATCCCCCCGGCCACTCCCAAAAACATGAAACGTGGTGCTTCTTGTTCCCCTCCTCAATATTCAATGAAAGTGAAGTTCCTCGTTTCCACTAAAATGCAAGGCTCCCTCCGCACGCCTTTTTTAAGGAAATGAATTGCGTGATTCTTTCTACGAATCATTTGGGTTTAATGAGTCATGTAGCGGAGAAATGTGTGCAGCAAAATGTAGAGCAGAAAACGAATAATTTAATGTGGCTTACTTTTATATTTCACCCAATCAAAATGTGTAAAGAATAAAATTATATCGAATTCATTCACAAAATTTAGTTGCCTCACACTGTGTGTGAAGCCGGATCAACTCTTCTGAACAAATTGCCTATTATTTTAAGTGGGGATTTTAATGTAGATTTTTTAAAAGATAAATCAAAGACTTTTAGTAGATTTTTAAAATCAAAATTCAATTTAATTATGTCAAATGATCCATATGAAAAAGCACGACAAAGTACAGCACAACGCTTGACGGAATTTGTTTAGATATTTAAACAATTTTGAATCTAAAAAGTATTTATAACCTATTTCAGTAGCAGCATAAACCTATTGTTTCCTTCTTGGAATACAATTAATTCACAAATATGATTGTATATTTCGCAAAAAATATTACTTTATGGGTACAGACATATGATAAAATAATTTTAGATGACAATACTAATATAATATCCCCTTGTTTTTTATTCACCTAACTAATCACTGAGTGGTGCAAACTCTCCATTGGTAGCCTTAGCTTGACGTGCTGGAGGGTCTTGAGTACTCTGACAAGAGCTATGTCGGCGGTAGTATAACTACCGGTACGGTCTCTCATGCCCGAACAGGTCCTCGTAGGGGTTGAGTCGGACTAAATGGGATACCACCTAGAGCTAAGTCGGTCCCTCTACTTACTTTTAGGTTCTCTAGTCCTATGACTAACAGAAAGCTGCAACTTTTCCCCATTGTCATGAACAGTACACCTTCTATCACTAATGCTGCATCGGTCGTCGCGCAGTCAAAAAGGACCACGTTCCTGGTTTAGGAACAGGGCCAGGTTCGATAAATAATCTACGGTCTCCAAATTCTCTAAAAATCATACAATTCAACATTATTAATGGAATTGCAACAAGTGCAACAAGGATTAAGCTTGAACAAGTACTGGAGCTAGCACTAACCGAAGCTTCTCAAATTTTGCTTTGCAGGAGACTAAGCTGAAGACATTCACTTCCCTCAAGATCAAGGGATACAATATCTTTAGGTTAGATAGACAGAATAGATGTGGAGGAGGTCTTGCATTCCTTATTAAGAACATCAATTATTAGTGTATAAATATCAACAGAAAAAATAACTGATGGATCTAATCTCGAATCCTCGTGGCATTAGGATCATATGGAGAGGAAAAACCTCCTCAATATTTTTAACATGTGCCATCCCCCTGATCTCAAAAGTCTACCAACTGATCTTCAAGATTTATTCACTGTGTGTAGTATCTGCCTAGGTGATTTAAATGCCAAACACAGTATTTGGGACTGTTCAACAGCAAGCCTGAGAGGAAATGAATTACTTGACATTATTATTGGATGACAAGTGCTTTCTATTCTCAATGATGGCACGGCTACACATTTTTCATATAGTTATAATACGAGTAAATCTCCAGATATTTCAATCGCCAGTTCGGATCTTGGGCCCAGTTGTAAATTAACTCTTCTGAAAAAACTTGGAGACCACCTTCCTATTTTTAATTGAACTAAAAGAGGCAACTAGTGCCCACCAGTAGTAATAAACAATAGATTTTTTTTTAAGAAAGCGGATTGGCAATCCTTTGCAGAGGCTGTTAATAACGGAATTAAGAGCATACATCTCACGGATAGTGTTGGTTTGAACTGGTGCTCTCTTAAAAGAAAATGATCAAAAGCAGCAAAGAAATATATTCCAAGAGGTAAATTAAAGAATAGTAAACCCTACTTATCCCCAGTAATCACCCCTTCTGCAGCCTCTGCTGAAGAGAGAACCAAGAATTTGAAAATAGGGATACTGGCAGAAGCAATCATGTAAGGATTGAATTAAACAAAATTAATGCAAAAATAAAAAAGACTTTTTATGCACAAATTAAACGGGATAAATGGGAATTATATGCTCAGGTCTTGA
This sequence comes from Trichonephila clavipes, assembly GCA_019973935.1. NCBI lineage: Eukaryota > Metazoa > Arthropoda > Arachnida > Araneae > Nephilidae > Trichonephila > Trichonephila clavipes. Next base: position 8,028 of record BMAU01016949.1, read on the forward strand.
CTCAAGAAACATCTAATGGAAAACTGTGGAAACTTCTCAGAAACATTAGCAATGAGCAACCGCAAGCAGAACAATGTAATACAATTCTGAGTGAAGACTGAAATCTATCTGTAAATGACGAGCAAGCTGCCGATCTATTACGTTTGCACTAACAGAAATCAGTAGACTGAACTTCTCAGTCGAAGACAGAAAGCATCATCAAAATTAGGCTCGTATTGTCCATGACTGCCGCAGTAATACCCATAGAGAGGTACCTCCATTTTCCAGTAGGGATTTTTAGATTGAATGAATTCGAGGCTGCGATCGGTGATTCTTCTCTAAAATAAATCTCCTGGTCCCAATGGTATTCACGGTCAAATGATTGACCATCTTGGGCTAAGAGGAAGGCTGAGATTTTTGGATCATCAATTGTTCCTGGAACAAGGGGCAGCCTCCTCGGAACTGGAGAAGAGTGACTGTCATTCCTATTATGAAATGTGGCAAAACTGATGGTACCCCGAGGAGTTTTCGACCCATCGTTTCCCAATATTGCTTGCACAATAATGAAGAAAAGGGTTTCTGAGAAGACTCACTTTTCACCTGCATTTTCACAATCTTCTCTCCAGGATGAACAGTACGGTTTCAGAGGGACATTTTACTACAGATCAGCTTCTCTACTTCTGTCATAGGATTAGAGATGCTCACTATAGAAACGTACTAATCACACTGTGGCGGTTTTTCTGGACCTATCCAAGCGATGAAATCCGGAAATAATCTTTGGTGCTATCAAACTGTTTAAAATTTTGGAATTGAGGAAAAGCCCTACCCTGGATTACTATTGATTTCTTGAGAAACAGACTTATCAGAGGAAGAATCACTCCTCTCTAGGAGTTTTTCGTCTCTTTCAAGGAGAGTGTCTTGTGGTTCAGTTCTAAGCCCAACTTTGTTCTCGCCTACTTATCAGGCATTGAGAGTGTCATTAAGAGAAATGAGGTCAACGCATTTCTCAGAATGATATTGTTCTTTGGAAGTCCAATTCTGACTTGGATTTAAACTGGATGAGAGACAACAGCCAATCTTGTCCGGGGACATTCGAAGCCCTTCTGCCTAGACCAAACTGACTTTTTAACCATACCAAAATGTGTTAGTTTCTATACAACCAATAGAAAATTTATAATTTCAAATATAATATTCTTTTTGGGTAATCAACCACTGACCATCGATAAACATCCAAATTATTTTGGGTTTCCTCATATTGACCCCATTTTTGGAAACAAACATATTGACAATATTTGTATTTTAAGGCAAGAAAACGTCTTAACATCTTGAGATATCTCTGGACGTGATTGGGAGCAGATGCTGGCAGCACTCTGAAAAACACGTGCATCTCGCTTTATTAGGCCCATCTTGAGTATGGTGTCCCAGTTTACTGTAGCGCCTCCGTTACAAATCTTCAGAAACTCGAAAAGGTCCAGCTCAGCGCTGCTTGGGTCATTACTTGCCTAAAATACTTGTCTCAGAGATATAAACCTTTTTCGAGAGGTGGACCTACAACCCCATAGCCAGGAGAGTGCATGTCCCAACAAAATACTACAACAAACTTTGTACTGGGCTCGAACTAGTGACAAAACCATCCACGATCGATACCTTAGCCACACACTTGTTATCAAATAGTAATGAATAAATGTTAATAGCAGTTTTATTCCTAATTTCAATTTTGCATCTTGTAAATTTATATGCAGAATTTTCAATGTAGCTAATTTTATTTATTTATTTATTTTGAGTAAAAATTGTCTGGACTTTGACGACGTATTAACGAGTCAACTGGGCTACGTTAACAGCCCCCCCAATCCCCTATCTGGAACAGATGTGGCATTGTGTTGTCGATTTTGATGGTTAAGTAGAGACGTGGCTTCAGAAAGAAAACCAATGTTTTGAGAAAAATCTTGGCTTGGAATGGAGCCTTTGGAGTAGATGTTGGGAGTTAGTTGGTATTGACTGCCCGATACAAAGTAAAAAATCAGTGGAGTTTAAAATTAAAGGAGAAATGGAATTAAAAATTAATGAAGGGTAATTTTTTTTAGAATTAGCAAAAAGAAAAATTTACTAATCATTTAACAGGATTCAACTAATTGATGGCTTTTAGCATATCTGTTTCATCTGATTTAAGTACAGATAGCAACTCTAAAATTTTTGGCATTCTTTTTTAAGCCAGAAATTATAAGAGAAGAGTACGAAAAAGTTGAGAAGGAAAATATATGATACTGTCTGGCCTGGTTTAGGGCGATCTGCCTCGGATGCTTTTGAAAAGTGTTTTAGTTATGATTTTGAAGGGAAGAGTTAGTGGTAACTCCACTAACAACGTTAGCGTAAGATACCCTTCTCATTTTGTTATTACTGAAAGTATTATTTTTAAATTTCTTTTCAACGGGAAAAACCTTTTTGGTCATTCGGAATTTTGCACTGGTGAGGCAACCTATATGTCCGCATTCCTTACTGTTAATAAATAAGAATTTTCCTGCTTTCCCTTTTATTTCGCACGTTTCAGTTTAGGTAGCGTTCTTTCCACTTTTTAAACATCTGGGTTTTAACCCTTTCGACGAAGGTCGTAAATGTAAGCGTGCCGCTACGGCCGGAGGGTTATATGTAGTTAAGCCTAATTCGATGCGATCGCAATTCAATTATCTGAAATATCATTATCATAAAAGTCACTGACTGACTTAATATTAACGTCGCACTGTTCAGCTTCACGGGGGCTTTTTGGAAACGGACTACGCAATTTTGAACCATAGTCCAAGTGACGTGGATGACAATCTGATTTGGGCACCTCCCCTCCCAACCACCACCACCACCAACGGGAGGACGTTTCAGCTCTCATCACTTCTTGCCACCTGGTTGGTCTTTTGTGGTACTGGAAGAGCGAAACTCGTGACAAGGCAAGGCACGATCCGATACCTGCTACTCGGCTACCGCGGCCACATCATAGTCACGGTGCAGACAACTGAACAATGATACGCTATATTATTTTTTTGTTCCATCACTATCGCGCTATGTACCTTTAATTTTAGAATCAATTTTGCATCATTCACGATATTTCAAGTTCAATTGAAACATTTTCAATGCTTGAACTTTAAAGGCATTAAAAAAAACCAAATAATAATTTTGTCAACCATCTAATTATCCATTGAAAGGCTTCTGCACACCCCAAAAGCAAATGCTCTAGTAAGAAATAGATCTTTCATCTCCACTATAAACAAAAATCATGTTCATTTCACAAGAATAGTCATAAAAAGCATTCAATTAGAAAACATTCTCTTTCCCCTTTATATTTATGTGGGCAAAAAAAAAACACGTGTATGTTGTAACGTTTGAAAGAATAACGGTAGCGTATTCTTGGTTAATTAAAATATGGAATTTATTTACGTCACAACTATTGAATATTATTTACTAAATGATACATTACAGTTATTAAATTTAATTATAGATTGGTAGAGTCCAATATTTTGTGAGAGGAGGGATCTGTTGGCCACATGACGATGAGACAATTGACAGATTACCGACACATCCCTTTACATCCGAGGAGCACCACTATATGTTTCACCAGGCTGCAATTTTTAGCTTCTGAGAAAACTGCTGAACTAAATTTGGAATTACTTATTCCCTATTGGGTGAGTGTTCTTGCTAAGGGAACTTACACAAATCAATATTACGAAAATGATCAATAGCAATGTAAGAAAACATACTATCACATTAAATGAAAAATACAAACACTCCTATCCACAATGCCTATTATCAATTATACTAACAACATGTTATCCCAAATGCTAGTGTAAGACCTTACACATAAAATATTCTTCGCCACAATACTTAATAAAAATTATACTAACGACATGTGTTGATATGATACGAAGTGTACAACCTTACACACAAAATATTTTCACAATATGCCTCTTTTGCGTAAACTTAATACTCATGTATATTTTTAAAACCATATACACAAAATTAAGCATATTAATACACATTTTTGCTTTTCATGAAGCTTTATCTTTTCCGCACGCATCTCCATTCGATATGATATACAGTACAGTAAATAAATAAAATTAATACAATTATTAACCTTTAACTAAAAAACATTATAGCAACAACAATTATTATTCGCTGAGCAAGAGAACATTGATGTACAATTCCCTAATTATCTATCACCGATCTGCTTTGAGACTATCTGTGCATTTTTGTGATTTTACCCGACCGATGTACAATTTTAAATTATATGGTTGCAAAGCCAAAGCCCATCGCATCAATCTAGGTTAGAACAACGTTTCTATTCAACCACACCAACGGGTTGTGATCGGTCATAACTAAAAATGAATTTCCATCTAAGTAATAATGTAACCTTTTAATTGCGAAAACAATACTAGCACATTCCTTCTCCGTCGTACAATAACGCTTCTCTACCTCTGAAAATTTCTTACTTTACTCCAGGTGGATTGGATGCTCCTCACCTGTTCAGTTAATTGGGTTAAAACTGCTCCCATACCTGCGTTTGAAGCGTCCGTTTGAACAATGAATTCTCGTTCAAAATTTGGCGCGTACAAGACGGCTTATCAATTAGTTTCCCTTTTGTTCTCGAAATGCGTCTACACCCTCGGTCGTCCACTTAATTTCTCCTTTTGCTCTTCCTTCAACGCATCCGTCAACGGAGCGGCGATTACCGAGAACAGATTTTTATATGTTTTGTAATAACCCGCTAGACCTAAGAAGGCACGTATTTGAGTTTTCGTGCGAGGGTGGGAACTCTAGAACATCCTGAACTTTGACCTCGGAAGGGGTGCGAAGCCTGACCCACAATGTGACAAAAAATTTGACATTTTGTTGCTGCAAACTTACACTTTGAAGGTTTTATAGTTAACTTAGATCTCTTTATTCTCTGCAGAACCGTTTTCCACTTGTTTAAGGTGCGACTCCCAAGTATCTGAGAAAATTGCGATATCGTCTGAATACGTAGTCCATTCCTGTAGTCCATTAAGTAATTCAGCCATGAGTTTACTAAAGAAATATGGAGCATTCTTTAATCGAAACTCATCCTTAGGGGTCTGTATGTACCAAAAGCTAGTACAGAAGGCTGAATCTCTCTGTGCAGTTTTACTCAACTGGATTAGCCAATATCTTAGATAGGTCCTAAGACGATAATAAATTTAGCCGCCGATACTTTTTCTACGCGTTTTTTCGATATTCGGAAGGAAAATATTCCGTTCTAATGATCCCGTTTAATTTCCTGTAATAATACATGGACGAGGTTCTTTCCCAGCTACCTCAACTAAAATCATAGGGGGACATGTAATCCCTATTCTCCTACCTCAATGATTCTAATTTTAACATTCGGTTAATTTCGTTTTTTAAGATTTCATTTGTCGGTGCGACATTCGATAGCTTCGTCTAACTGGTTGATCGCTAACTAACTGGATTTCGTGTTCAACCAGATTAGTTAAACCAGGTTGTTTGAAAAACATTTAGAGTATTTGCCAATAATTCACGCAGTTGCGATCCATTTGTTTGTCGTGAAAGTGTTTGTTCAACTCGCTAGCCTGGATTACGTCCTCAAAATCATAAACGAGAATGTTTTCCTAAAGTATGGGATTTCTAAATTCCTGGTCTGCGAGAGAGTTTTTTTTTCATCATTAATAATTACGTTAACGTGTTCTGGCCTTTTGTAATATGGTTTTAGCATATTTATATGATAGATTTGAGATGTTTCGCGTCTGCCAGGGGACTTCGACTAAATAGTTCGCTTCCGAAATTTTATTTAAAATTGTCCCAGGACTACTATCCACTGCACTGCTAATTTATTTGCTCTGGATGTAGCTAACACTAGGACTAAATCCCCATCCTTAAATTTCCGTTTTACTGCGTTTTATCATACCAAGTTTTCCGCTTAACTTGCATTTCCTTCATTTATTTATAGCTACTTCTTGACATCTTTTAATCTATTTATTAACTTAAACATATATTCAGTGACGAGATCACCTTCTTCTTCAGTTCCATCAATGTTCATTACTAATGTCTCTGGGAGGGCTCGCAAATTTTTCCCATACACCAACTCGACGGTGTATACCCTGTACTTTCCTGAGATACAGTCCGTAACGCTAAAAAAATTGACGGAAGATGTTTGTCCCATTCCGGAGCCTGCATCTAAACATAAGACTCGTAAGAGTCGTTTAACGTTCGGTAAAGAATACTTTCAACAGGGGTTACTCTGTGGATGATACACAGAACTATGCCTGACAAGTATTCCGAATCTTTCAAAAACTCATTGATCAGAGCACTAGTAAAAGAAATTACCCTGGTCAGATTGTATTTCACGGGGAAGCCCATCCGACTAAAGATGTTTAAAGCGCATTGTGACACTCCCGGAACTAATATCCAGACACCGGAATAGCTTCAGGGAATTTGATGACATGCAAATGGCCGTGATAAGATATCGATTCCCTTTAGATGTGATCGGGGAGGCCCACATGCATCAATATTTATCTTGGTAAAAACCTCTGAATAACAGGGACCAATTTTAAGTGGAGCTTTCTTTTATCATCAGGCTTCCCAGCCCTCTGACACTGATCTTAAGTTTTCACAAACTGTTCCACATCTCTGTAATTCGGCCAGTAAAAATATCGGTTTAATTTGTCTTTAGTTTCGTAATTCCCAGGCGTGCAGATGTTCCCTCATGACACAAGGATTTAATGGGGTCAGCGCAACTCTTCCGGCACTACTATTAACTTCCACCCGTTTAACTTATCTTCACGATTTTTGACTAATTCCTTCTCTAGCGAATAAGCCTGATTGGTAACCTGCATGACTGGCTGCCTGTTTACGTATAAGGATTTAATCTCCTCTCGCTATTTTTTTTGAGCATTATTAAATTTTCTCGCGTAACCCTTAGCAGCGCTAATTCCGGAACATATTCCTGGAGTGCAGGTAGTAAAAAATTTCGTCCTCTGCATCCGAAACAAGAAACAATTATAACCTCATCTTCCCTTTTAGCACATCACCACTATCTATTCCCCTTTCTTCTCTAGCCGCTTTGACTTGAGACCTTGTTTGGAAGCATTCAATATTTCGACTGGCTAAAGTATAGCCCTAAATTTCTTTTATTAGCTCGGCCGTTTTATTTCTCAGCAAATATCGACCGTGTTCGGAGTTTAGTGATTTCCACAAACCGCTGCCTTAGTTTGCACCATTCCAAAATTTCCGGAAATTTCCACGACCGCCAAAGAGGTAAAACAAACTAATTCTGGGGCAACGGTTGTTTTACCCAAACATTTCACCAGAAGAAGAAGGATTTATGTATTTGCACATACTAAAATCTATTGTCGCTCCCGTATCTCTAATAATGTCTATCTTGTGACCATTCACAGAGCCCTTTGTTATATATGAATTAAGAAATCCGGGTTTTCATTTCCTTCAATATTATTGAGAGTTTCCGTCGTTTTGTTTTTATTAATTTAGGGCAATGACCTTTTATCTTCGTATCACGCGTTTTTCAAAGTTCTCTCTCTAAGTACTCTCGGAACAGAAGCTCCCCTAATTTGAAGTTTTCCCCAAATCTATTTTCTTTTTCCTTGACCCCTGAGTATGTCAAAATTTTATCATTCCTGCCCCAACCTATCCATGGGTTTCGAATTTACCTTTCGGACGTCCTCATAATTATCAAGAGTTCTGCTATTTGAGTAGCTGATTTAAGGTTTGCCCAATTATCTAAAAAATGATCTTTCATACTAGCATTGGCGCGTTTTTAATTGATCTACCACCATTAGATCTTTAAGATCTTGAAACGTATTTATTTATTTCTAAGCCAATCAGCCACTCATCTAGATAATTCGTAATTTCAAAAGTGAAATCCTTCCAGGTGCTATCCGGATTTTCTGGTGTTGGACAAATTTTTGCCGAAAGACCTCCGGACTTAACTTGAATCTTTTAAGTAATAATTTCTTTACATAATCGTAATTTTTCGGCTTGTTCCTCCGGTTCGCGAGCAATAAATTGCACGATCTCCTAGGGGTAACAAACCCAGTAGTTGCCCCACCCACTCTTTCTTTTCCTATTGCCGCCCTTTTAGCCTGGCGTTCAAAGATCACTAGATATAAACTAATATCTGACTGCTTAGGATCAGGAAATCTGGGATCAATTTTTTAAAGTTTAAATTAGAGGTTACAGAACATGCATTTGTAGAATCGTTTTGATTCATCGTTTTACTCTAAATCCGGATTCTATTTTAAACCTTTCTAAATCAAATTTCAGCTGTAATTCTTTCTCTTTTAATGCCTGCTCCTTTACTCACTCCTCCCAACCTTATTTTTCGAAAGCCCACTTTTCTAACTCCTCCAATCTCATTTTTCAGCCCTTTCTAACTCCTCAATCTTTTCCATTTGCAATGATAGTCTCATACAAGTTTTTAACAAATTCGTCTTCATAACCTTCACTGTTAGTGATTGCAATTTTATGCTAGGGACAGTCAAGTATTTAAGGTGGCATTTATTCCTAATTCCTCAGCAAGTTGCAACGTACCTTGCTTTTTCCCCTTTGCCAAGGAAAGCCATTTTTTAAACAATATCAAATAAATGTCACGCTAAATTTTTTGCACTATTTTTTTTGTTACTATTCTCTATTAATACAATAACACTGGTCCCATGCATACACGAGAAATACACAAAGAAAAACTTAACACTAAAAATAATCAAAATCATTCAAGAGACTTAAAACACAATAAATCTTAAGCTAAAATTGCACACAATGCTTGAAATACAATTACAATTCTCTAGAAACAAAATAACACTGTTCCCATGCAAGAAAAACACTAAGTATTTCAAAATTTCGTAAAGAACATTTTAACCAAAATTCCTAATACAATATGCAGTTTGCAACTCAAAAATATAACAGTACTCACCCATTTGAAGTACTCAGCTTGCTGTCAGAAGCAAATTATGTGCAGTAATATGGCACTAGTGGTTTTGAACTCTTCCGTGTGTAACAATGGTCCTTTTGACCAATCTTGAATCTTTCACCCTTAACAATAAGTGTGGTCAGTTTGACCAGCCTTGAATTCACTCGTGGCACAGCTTCAAAGATGAATTCAATCGCAGCACTGCTTCCGAAGATCGCTTTCCCTCCGGGCACTCTGGCCGTGAACACTATAGATCAGTTTGATCTTCTTTGAGCAGGACGCTCCTCTTCTCCGAAGCTGAATTCAATCGCAGCACTGGCTTCCGGAGATGTCTTTTTCTCCTTGCGCTGCGGTCCGTCCGTAAAAAACCCAAAAATTTCCTCCTCTCACGGGTCCTGAATGCTAACTTTATATCCCAAAGGGCTGCCACCAAATCTCTGTTGATAACGTTTGAAAGAATAACGGTAGCGTATTCTTGGTTAATTTAAATATGGAATTTATTTACGTCACAACTATTGAATATTATTTACTAAATGATACATTAAAGTTATTAAAACTTAATTATAGATTGTTAGAGTCCAATATTTTGTGGGAGAGGAGGATTCGTTGGCCACCGCTCCCGTG
>BMAU01016951.1:0-86702 GCA_019973935.1 Trichonephila clavipes
GAGTTAGAAAGCACTGGTTAACGTAGTGCATAGTTATTTTCAATTCCTACTATTAACTGAGCACTCTCTATATATTTATTTATTTATATACTTATTTATCTTGTTGGGGGGAATATTCAATCGTTAATAAAATACATTTTAAAACCTTTCGGTGAGCTGTAATTTTATATACATGATTATTTTGGACGATAATACAGTAGTTTAATTATAATTAATAGAAATTATGTGATTAAAACTAATTATTCAACTTAGTGACCCTTTTGGAGACTTGTGTCATTACTTGAAAGTTTTTTCTCTCATATCTTAAAGCATTAATTTGAACTGAAATTTTATATATACGATTGCTTTGGATGTCAATACGATACTTTAATGATAATTAATAAAAATCGATTATCACTTACTGTTGTGATTCTGACATATGTATATACATATTTATATTAATTGTAACTACTTAATACAAATTAGTTTAAATAAAATTTTTCTTTGTTGATTTAAGTAGGAATCGAGTTAAAAAGTTTTTTTTTATATTAATTGCTATAAACGAAACTTAGGCAGTATCAGTGACAGAACCTGATAAAATTGGTAATGTGATTGTAGAAGTGATCGATCTTTCCAGGCAGATGTATTTAAAAGATTATAGTGATGACGTTCATGAATTTTTGCATTCTTTCAATCAGGAGCTAACAGTTGAAGAGCTCATAGAAATGCATGAGCAAGTGTAAGACATTGACAAAATTGGAGTATTTAGACCCAACTCACTCTTAAGGTCAAATGACGGTTTGGAAATTGACAGAATGCTGCAGTTTAATTGAAAAAGGGTTACAAATTCCAGAATATATAGTCTCTAACGAAGAGTGCATTTTTCAACAAAACAATGAATAAAATCATTAGCATGCTACGAGGAAATTTAACAGGAGGAAAAAAATGAGCTGGTTATTTTTCTTTGATTTTATGAAACCTTCTACATCAAAATAAAATCGGTTTGTGATTTCGTTTTTGTATTATCTAAGATTTTATCAAACCTTTTTTTTTGTAAATTAATGTTTTCTTTCATCTCCGGCCTCATTTAAAAGTAATTTATGTATTTTAAATATGCTACATTATACCCCGACTTTCAGGAATTCAACCTACACTGATTATCATTCAGTCCCATCTATCACTAACATCGAGGTATTACTGTACTGTATTATCATTTTTTAACACTAGAACGTCTGGGATTTCAATAACCCTTAAACCTCTACTGGAGTTGTTTCGACACCGCGATATAAAAAGTATAAAATATTTGTAATAACTAAATAATTGCAAAACTACTGTTCAGTAGGGTTAAGTGTTAAGAATTTTTAATATTAATTCATGTGATTGGCACTTATTATGATCTTTTACGTCATAGAAAATTGACATTGACATTATGTTTCGAGAAGCTTGTTGGACCACGACTTTGTCGCAAAACATTTCGAGTCGTAAATCTGCCAGGAACATTAGTATCATGCGATATCCATTGTATGCCATCCCTAGTGACATATATATCAAGATTAATTAGAATGTTATAAATTTTACTCGCACTTTCTTCAGATTCTTCGCAGTCACTTTCACTCAATCTTATTAGAACAAGATAGCTCACCACCAACTGATTCATTTCCAGAAACCTCTAGCAACAAATTAGAAATTTTATCAGGTTTTATACTTTTTCTACAGACCATCCTTTCAGGATGTCTGCCCTGAATAAAGTTCTAACATCGAATGAAATTTTTTTTATGAGCATATAAATTAAGGATAATACAGAATCACACAGAAATTGAATTCTAAAATAAAAATTTCACCTGTACAATTATCACACACACCTTGAAAAAGAATATGCAAATTACAGGAAACCACCAGATGGCGCGGATAGTATGTCACAATGACTAGAGTGTAAGAGAGGGGTACATAAGGAATGGTGGCAAAGAAGTAAAATTGTTCGCAAGCACTTTAAAAGCCTTTCAGTGCAATAACCGCATAGTTATGGGTACAAATAAAGCATTTGGATGATTTTTTACGTGATACAATTATTAGGAATGTGGACGTATCGAGCTGAAAGTATCCGTGGAATTGGGAAACGCCCAGAGTGTCATCTCCAGGCTTTGGCAATGAATCCAAGATGATGGTAATGTGAGTAGATGTTACAGAACAGGTCGCCCCTGAGTTGCAACGCCGAATGAGGACCGATATTTGGCAGTTACTGTCAAAAGAAACAGACGGAGCACAGCATCAAACCAGGCTCTTCAGCTACCGGTACCACAGTTTCAAGGCAGACCGTGTATAGACGCTTAGGGCACATTGGTCTATATGCTCGTAGGCCTGTCAGATGTGTTCCACTTACCACAACTCCCTGTCGCCTGCGATTAACCTGGATTAGAGAGCATGCATTGTGGAAACCACAACATTTGTCTTGTGTGATGTTTACCGACGAGTCCAGATTTAGTTTGCAGTCTGATTCTCGTCGGACTTTAATATGGAGAGCGCCAGGTACCCGTTACCACCAAGAGAACACCACTGAACGACACCGTTACGGTGGTGCAGGATAGCTCGTTTGGGGAGGAATTATTCTTGGTTCCAGAACTGACCTGCATTTTCAGTGTGTAACGATGACAGGCCACATCTATCGGGATGTCATTCTGCAACAACATGTACGTTTATTTCGGGGCGCCATGTGTGCTGAATTTCTGTTTATGGATGTCAACGCCCGTCCTCACCGTGCAAACATTGTAGACGAATGCCTTCAATCGGAGGATATCACCTGTATGGATTGGCCAGCATACTCACCGGACTTGAGTCCAATAGAGCATGTGAGGGATATGCTTGGCCGAGGAATTGCAGCCCGTCAACGCCCTCCCACCTATCTACCGGAACTTCGGAGGGCATTGCTTGATGAGTGGTGTAATATTCTCCAAGATCAGATTGATAATTTGATACTCAGCCTGCTTAGGGAGACATACTCCGTATTTACCATGTAATACTGTTTTTTGTAAATAGGTTCTTTTTTTAAATTTGCTCCAGGAAATAAAAATCGCAAATTTTATTGATTATGTCAAACATATAGCATATTTTTTGCTCTTCACCTTTTGTTTAATAAATAGACTTTACAAATAAGTCAAATTTGTTTTGCTTCTGTCTCCTTCTTTGCCTGAACTTCATTATCCTTAATTTATGGACATGAGTGTACTATATAATGAGTCACATAATCACAATGATTTTAGTATTTCCGCTGTGAACTTAATTACACTGGTCACATAAATTACAAGTTTAAATAAATGTGCTATATTATTTCAGAAAGCTTGTTTACTAATGGTACCTACCGAGTGAACTATATTTTTAGCTGAATGACAGCTATTTTAAATTAAATTATAAGTTGCCTTGTTGTCAAAACGACACCAACGGATGTTCTAGGTATATTTGGTTGTGAATTATCTCCTAATTAACCTAGAGCCACAACACGTTTTCTGTGTTATTACCATGGGAAAGTATTAAAAGTCAGGGAATATTTTTCAATTCTGTGGGACAATCCAGAAAGGAGAACAAACTAAACAGTCTCTGCTGTCCAATCAATATATACCGACGGTCTTTCTAGTGTTAACAGTTATTACCCTAAAATCCGGCGTATGACACACACTTTTAACATAAAAAATGAGATTGAAATTCACGGGTGCGTGTTATACGCCGGGAATTAAAGTGATAGCATCAAAAATAAAAAAAAGAGACGAGCATTAGAAAAATTAAACTTCTGCATAGATCATAATACTATATATGTGAAAGAATGACATACTTAATATGTTAAAGGGTTCTGATTCTAATAGTGTACATTTTTTTTAAATCCTGCATAATAACTCGAATAAATGACTTGAGCATTGTACACGTCTACTTCTGGTTCCTTTGTAAGACAGAGGGGTGCGCGTTACACGCCGGTGCGCGCTGTGCGCAGGATTTTACGGTAATTGATTCTCAAAGAAAATTTTGAATAATTTCAAATTTTACTGGTTAGGTTACTACTCTAAGCAATATAATAAATGCATAAATATTTAAGAATCACTTCATTAAAAAAATGCATATTTCTATGGTTTTTTTTTCTGTTATAAAAGTGAAGTTGCTCGTAACATCTGGTAATAATCCGTTCTTCGATCTCATTGGAGGCACTCAGGGGAATATTGTTTTATCTTACATCTATCCTATTTCACGCTTCTTCTCTGAAAGAAAACTTATTTCCATTACCCATACACTTTTCTCAGGAACACTGAATTGCATATTTATAGATTCCATCAGTTATACTAGTTAATCCGATAGAACAAGCTGTTGCACCACTCTTCGAGAAATAAAAGCTGTATTCTTTTTATTTCGTAAACATCTAGATACAATGGATTTTGCAAAGTAGATTCATTTGTGCAAGAGTTTTCTTTCGAAGAGTTGAATTAATCTTACGTGTTCTGGATCTTTTCTCTTGAATGAATTTTACAGCTTTTGCAGAGAAGAAAAAATTACGCTTGCGATAATTTTGCATAAAGCGTACTTCGGGAAATGCTTTAGAGAAAGTGAGAATTTAAAATGAAGCTTAAACTCACTGGAATCTTGCCTTCTAAGAAAAAAAATTGTTTATATATCTTCTAAAAATATCTATATTTTTTTTGTAAAGAAGTGTTTTCAAAAAATTTTATTATGAAAGTGAGAGAAAACTGAAAGTGGGTTATATAATATACTGTTGGTCGTTAAGATTGGAACAAAATGAGGGAAAGAAAATACACACACACATAAACCATTTCAATTACCAAACATTACATATTTTGAATATAGAAGGTATTGCTTGTTAAATTAAAAAATGGTTCTCAACTCATCGTATGAAACGTTGAATATACGAAAATAGGGTGCAATTTAGATTTTGTACTCACCATCATGGAACACAGTTTCAAAAAATGTAAGATTATTCTTAATTAGTTATCTTACAATTACCTTTCTAAAATGATATTATTACAAAAATAATAGTATGTCTTAGTCCCAGAAGCAATTATACTCTTATTTCAACTATTATTCAGTTCATACAAAGTAAGCTATTACTCATACAAACTTAAAATTAAGCTATAAAACACATGTTTATCTGTATTAATGAATTCAAGTTAATGGGGAAACAAAGATATAACAGAATAAACATATCGATACGAGAATTCGAAATTACTGGTAACAGAAAACTATGATTATAGCTTAGAATTTTAATTAATTAAACGATGATGGAGAAGAGAACATAGTTCTCTAAATTCCCAATTCTCTTGAAAGTATCTTTTTGAAATAAAGCTTTGATTATTCGCTTTGTAATTGGTTCCTTAATTAAGAATTACATCCCTTGTAATTAGAAATTTATTTAACGATGGATTTAAGAAGAATTTTTAGATAATCAAGTGCTCTAAAATTCCCATAGATGATGTAAAATACTCAGATAATATACCTATTAGTTGGGAATGCGTTCGAAATTGTAATTGTTTGGAAACGACGGTACGGCACAACACAAGTTTCCAAAATATAGAGTTTAAATCCAATGCATGTTAAATAATGAATAAACATACTTCTTCAAAGCATTATAAATTTATTACATTTTTGCAATAATATATTATTGTATGTAATATATTATATTGCAATAATATATTACAATGTAATATTTTGCAATAATATATTGCAATATAATGTATTGCAATGATATATTATAATATATTATACTTTGAAATAATAATAATATATATAAAGCATTACAAATTTATTATTCTCCTTTTCACAACCATATAGGCAAAAATAGAAGTAAATACTTAGAAATTTCATCCAAGTAAAATTTCCTACTCACAATTAGATACTTTTCTAGAAAATAGATTATGCATTCTTAGAATCCATATATACTGCAGGAAAACAACTAACTCATTACGGGGTTTCCAGAAACATAAAACCCACAGATTTAAAATTTGCACACGTGTTTCTCTTGATGAGTAGATATCCGCTAAGAAGGGTTTTGTGAA
This sequence comes from Trichonephila clavipes, assembly GCA_019973935.1. Taxonomy (NCBI): domain Eukaryota; kingdom Metazoa; phylum Arthropoda; class Arachnida; order Araneae; family Nephilidae; genus Trichonephila; species Trichonephila clavipes. The sequence goes on from BMAU01016951.1 coordinate 6,027, forward strand.
GATCTCCTTCCAATAAGAGTTGCGGGGTTATTATAGATCAAAAATGTAGTGTTTGAGCTATTAATCTTATAACTAAACCCGAAGTATAACAAAAAAGTGTATTTTACTAAATTGAGATTCGCTAAGTATGGGGCTTGTGGAAATGGACTTTACAGGAAATGTTGTGATAGTCTAAGATTATACGTTATGGATAAAAAAATCTGCTTATGAGAACTATTAAACATACAAATTTTGAATTCGGCAAACATGTGTCCTTAACTAAGTAGAGATCCGCTAAAATGAGTTTTGTGAAAATCAACTCCAAGAGGGGTGGGTGTAAAAGATAAATATACTTCTGTTAGAAACTTATGCCATGTCTTTAATAAACAAAATTTCCAGGACTATAAAAAGGAAATAAAAGCTTAATGAAATGTCTTAGATATCCATATATCTAATATATTGTTACGTAGATCCGGGTTCTAGGATTTTATGCAAAAACAATCACAAAGAAAAATAATCGGTTCTTTAAGAGCGATGCGAATTTGTTATCAAAAATCCAATCCTTTCAATACAGAATTCATCGGCAATATTCACAGGGTAAATATCTAAAGGTCTTCACACCTTCAACAGCAATCAAACACAATCACTAGTGTTTAAAAATACACGTAAGTAAGAATTATTCACAAACACTGCCGAGCTAATCACTAGTCAAAACAATCCTCACTACTCGCTGGTTTAATTCAGACTCATTGCCGATTCGATTCGATTAACGTCGCGGGGATAAGGATCTAAGCAGATCCTCTGTCCCTGATCTGAAATGTATGGTTCCTGAGAGAAGTGGAGAGTCCTGAATGAAAAAAAGTGTTTTTCCTGAGATGAAATGGATAGAGGCATTGTGATTGGAGAACTAGGTGAAGTAGCAGTGTAACGTCATCGTCGTGGGAGGAGACTCATGTTGGTTTCGGTGGGAAAAAGTCCTGAGAATCAGATCGGAACTCACAAGTGGATAGGATTTACTGTGATTGGTCGGTGAATGCAAGTAAGTAAGCTCTCTATTGGCTGCCCTGAAGTTAAGGAGATAGAACTGAAGTTGATGAAAGGGGGCTCCCTTGTGGGTTCAGCAGAAAATTTTAAGTATTTTGGAGGATCGACTCTGGACGCCTGAGCGTGATCAGAGGAAAAAGATTTATTGGCCGTCCTACTTTGCTCCGATTGGAGCAGAGAGAGTTTGGTCAATAGTTAATCTGAGCCCGGCAAGCATCTTTTTATATAGGGGCGGCAGAAACTTCCAGAAATAGAACCACTCGTGACATTAGTGGAGAGATGCACTACCTTCTAGAAGATTCCAATGGGTTCCCAACTGGCCAACATGGTAGCCACTGTCCAAAATGAAAACATGGTCGACACCAAAAATGATGCCAACTTGGCTCTAGCACCAAGATTTAGCCAAGTTCTCATTGAATCGCCATTATAACGTACGGGGTGCCATTTCTTGTGAATAATACAATTTTAACCTGAAATAAATATAACATAGAGCAATATAAACACTCAAATACAAATTATTTATACTATTTACACAAAATTCGTAACAATATATATATATATATATATATATTCTCTTCAGCACATTCCTTCCCATCACTTCAGCATTCACACATATCTGCTTTCGGTGCTACCATTGCTGATAACAGTTCTGGAATGAGGTTTTTGGAAGTCCCTTTAGGAGATTGTCTGTTTTTGCTTGAACCTCTTCAACAGGGGGAAATGGGCTTCCTTTCAGGAAGATTGCACTGTAGGAAATAAAAAAAAGTATCATGCGGCCAATTCAGGAGAATGAAGAGGATGCCCCATCACAGTATTATTTATGCTGGTCTGAAACTGTTTGAATGATAGGAAAGTGTGAGGGGATGCATTGTCTTGGGGCATCGCTTCACAATTTTGTCATTTTCTCTCTAATTTTTTTCACGAAATCTTTTTAGTACTTCAATGTAGTAGTATGGATTAACATTCTAGCAACTGATGTGAGTGGGAACCCACTTATATCACGAATTTGGCAATGTTTTTGTCTGTAATCGCTGACTTTGGTCGCCCAGCAGGTTTATCATCACCAACACTGACCCTTACCCCTGAAAACTACTTTTACCATTCAAACATATGTATACGATGCAAAGTTTCTCCTCCAAAAGCCTCAGTTGATAATGGAAATAATTTCGTAGCTGATTTCAGAAAGAACTTGATGTTGATTCGACATTTTTGGGGCCGAATGTAGTTGAACATGTCCACTCAATGACGCAGTGCTCCCAACTGGGGTGATCAGTTAAGACGAAAATGGTCACATGGATAGAGGAGGTGCTTATGATGCCGTCACAAAAAGAGTTATTGTCAACTCCACACTATATTCAAGCTACACACTTAATCTCGTTTTTTTTGTCACATGTTGTAGAGAAGAACTGATGCACGTTAAATCAAAAGAGGATCAAAGTCCTCGCGTGATGAAAATGTTAAATGTGGGGTACCAGCTCATGTGCCATCCTCATCTTTTAACTGTAGCCCTGGTGTAGCTTACAAGAACGACATCGTTGAACAATCAATATATTATTCCCATTGTGAAAATAAGAAATGGTAAAGACATTACGTTTTGATTTCATAGTAAAGAAAAATCGAAGAATTTTAGTATTTTCGCTTTTAAAGGAAAAAGTTGACCTTTTGAAATAATTCCTGTTTAAACCAATTTGAGAGCTAATAAAACAACAGCTATATAAATTGGACGGTATAATGTACTTTCCTTTTTCTATTAATCTTTAAATTGAATAATACATAATAATTTTTTCATAGTATCTCATTGTTTCAAATATTTTCAATTAATACATCACATTTTAGAATAATTAACTTATGGGAAACATCATTAATTATCCTCTTTCTTTTTATAAAAATACGTATATTTAATTAAAAAACATTGTATAATACAATTGAAGAACCGATAAAGAGTTTATATATACACATATATATATATATATATATATATATATATATTATATATATATATATATATATATATGTGTGTGTGTGTGTATGTTTGTAGTTTCATGCGTGTATAAGGTGATATTCAGCATTACAAACTGTTTTTAATTTGAATTCAATTAATAGAGTTTGTGTGTGTGTGTGTGTACAATTCCTTTCAATTATTAAAACATTATTAAAAAATGTGTAATACGATATATTTTTAAACCAATCAGATTAATTTAAATCACAAAATTAAGTTTTAATTTAACTAAATTACTACTGTTATTTTTCATGATTTATTTTTAATTTGAGATATCTATATATTTTTGACCTACATGGTTGAAAGTTTGTAGGCCTGTTTCTTTTGTTTAGTAGAAATTAGCTAGTAAAGGGTCTTATCGAAATCGACTGCCAAGTAAGACGCGGTGCAGTTACGCATAAAAATTTCCGTTTTTTATCTATTAGGTCTACAGACTTTAAATCTGGTAAGCATGTACTGTGTCATTAGTGGTTATTAATGTTTATTTTTTGAGTAACGATCAGCTAAAAATGGTTTTTACGAAGAGTTTGAGCTTACATCGCACTAAAAAGCTGCCTGGGGTTTATTGTTTATGAATCTTTTAATTTTGAATCATGATCACAGCTGAGGAGAACGGCACCTGAACTAACACTTCCCTCTCCTACCTTTCACACCACACCAGAGAGAAGACGTTTTAGCCACGCCATGTTTAAAGTGCATGAGGTTCGAGTTTTCAGCGGTACAAGGCTCGAAACCCATGGTATGCCTACTACGAGTTTGAGAATTTTATCACTAGGCCGCCAAGGTAACATAATGTTTGTGAATATTGACTACGAGGGTAAGTTATAAGGTCATAAATCAGTGTTTCTCAAACTGTAGGGCACGCCACCCTTGAAAGGCGGAACAACTCTACGAGGGGGGCGTTAGCATATTGAAAAGTCGAAAAAAAAGAATTAAAAAATTGGTTAATTTAGTGAAAGAAAAACAAAATACATTCTTACATAATACAAAATAAAAGGCACATTTACACTGATATATTACACGTATAAATGTACCAGTGCTACACAACGTATTCAAAACAAATTTAACAATATTAAGATACGAACAAGTTTAACAATTACCAGTGACCCCATGGGATTGTCATATATAAAATTATGTATATAAAAATTAATCCTTATCTTGATAATTTCTATGGTTTATAATTAATCTCTTAACTGCCGATTAAATTTTTCTATTCGCTTCCCAATGCAAATTGTTTTCCACGTAGGCGTGTGTGTATGTTGCATTGGAAGGAGGGAAGAAAAGGAATAAATAAGGTAATCCTCTGAAATTAGTAAATCCTTTGCAAACACTGTCAAGACCGTTTTGTTGCATTCCAAAGTCTTCGGAATAATTTTATGTGGCAGTGTGTAAAGAAAATATCGCATTCCGGAAATACGTATATATACGTCAGAAGAAATTAACACTTTGACTAAGCGAGACGTTTATATACGCTTGTGGCACTTAAGAGGTTAAAATCGTATCGTAATTTAGCATCAAAAGTATAGTATTATTGAATTCAATACATTGTTATTGTATGAGGGGGCGATGAAAATTATGACTTACTTTTAATTACTTTTATGAACTTATTTTACTTTATGAATTACTTTTGCCTTAGAAATTCAAGTCCTGTACTTTTTTATCTATATATGAGATCTATAAGTATATATTCCTATACAATTGAAAACTGAATGCTAGGACTCAGATAACAATAACTGAAAAAAAAAACACATAGTCTCCGAAATCACTAAATACCCAACGAAGCGGACAAGTAACGACTAATTGAAAATATTTAATTGAAAATATTATGTATTTTTTTTCTTCCTGAAATTAATGGACAGATTTTCTTCATTCATTCGTTTAAATTTTACATGCAAACATTTTACGCAATTTAATAGTGTTTTCTTTGAACTCAGATACAAAGTGAAGCTACGCAAATTCGAATGCGTAGGAAACTCAAATATTTTCAAATATTTCTTTCATTAAAAACTAAAACAGTTAACATGTATCTGAAATTTGGCATATACATAGACAATTCCTTGAAATTGACATTCGTGTAAAATCCACTTGTTGATGAAAAACTTTAAAGAGATCATTAAATAAAAGAATATTTTTATATCATCAAAATGAGAAACCTTTATCTCTTACTTTTCGCCTTCAGTGCTAAGGGAATAGAAAAAATGAAGGTATCCGGCATTCCATTGATTGCATTCTGTCATAATGGGTGCTGAAGAATATCTCATTGCAATTGCGAAATGGCTGCTGGTAGCTAGTCTATTCGAGTGATTGGAGCAAAGGTGATAAGTGGCTTGCAATAATGATATATAAGGTTAAATGGGGGGCCGTTTCGCGATAACGAAGTAGTCTACCATGAATGGGGTCAGGATATCAATGATAAGAACGGGCTACCAATTGTGTGTTGACTGGAACAGGACTAGAAATAATTAATGAAATGAATTCATTCTATGTGGTGTTTAGAGGATAAAAAAACCAATCTCAGTGATAATGTTTACTCTGTGTGTGTGCGTACGTGTGTGTACATGCATGTGTGTGTATATATGCGTGTGTGTGTATGCATGTGTGTGTATATATGCGTGTGTGTGTTTTCATGTGAGTGTATGTGTGTGCTTTTGCGTACTTGCGTATGTATGAGTGTGATTTCTATTCCTTTTAAAAAAGAATAGAATATCTATATTCTTTCTATATCTATATTTATCTATATTCTTTTTAAAAAGCGAATATAGAAAAACATTCAGATCTGTGTGGAGAACTTTTTGACTCCTTAATAACTAGGCTAAAAATTTAAATACAAGTCAGTTACCAAATTATAAATCTTGTAGATAGGCGATGATAATGGGCTATAGATATTGCCTTCAAATGATTTATTTCAAAATAGTTTAAAGGTGTTACTTAAATACTGAAAAAAAACATTTATGTTAAGATTTTGCTAGAAAAATAGACTTCTCGTATTGTGTATGCTTAAAATACATATTCACAGTAAATTCAACTGATTCTCTTAATACCATTTAATTTTAATCTCCATAAATTGTCTAGATTAAATATATTTCTGTCTTAAAACAGCAATCGTATTATTAGAATATCTCAGATATTAAAAACCAGGATAACAATGCTAAAAATTAGCAGTTGAGGCAATATTTCGGAAAAAAAATATTATATAATTCTATATTTTATTATCATTATCAGTTTAATTAAAACCATTTAGAGTGATTTAAATTGAATTAACTTGAAGATTTTAAATTTCTTACTAAATTTTATTTAATATTTAAACAGAATTTCAGTGGAGATATTCAAAATCACGTGAAACAGAAAACTAAAATTAATCAAAACACAAAAACGTGACTATATATTTTATTTAAACGATGAAAATAAAACAACATAATTATTAAAGGAAAGAGTAATACCTTCGTTGAATCTAAAAGAATCACAAAAGAAACGCATCGCCATAACTCAACATTATGTAGCAGACAAATGTGAAAAAATTGGAGGCGTAAACAGGTTTAAAATACTTGTGATCTCAAATTTAAAAAAAACTTCCAATGCGATTTTCAAAATGTTACAAAAGTTTCTAGCTGAAGGAAAGTAAAAATTGTCACAAAAATTCGTTGAATGATATTCTGATCTGTGATAAACTAATGTAGTGATATATAGGTAAAAATTATTGAACTCGTTAGAATATCGAAGATGTGGTTCTCCAAAATCAAAGACTTTAAGGAACCTTAAATAACAAGTTTAATTTTTCCTTCTATTATAATAAAAACACAGATATTTAAATAAGTTTTAAAATGATTTCATTGTCCTCACCTCATTTTTCGTAGTCAAGAATCAATAAGTTTATCTTCACTCTCTAGTTTCAAATATATTTTTTATCATTTAAATTAATAAATATTATCTCCCCCAATACTAAATATGGAAACAAATTTTTCATTTTAAGTTTCATATATTTTTTTGCATTGAATATAATATAATCATATATAATTTTGCAAGAAATATTTATATTAAATTTATATAATTTTATTTTTTGTAAATTTTAAGGATGTAACTGTGTAAATCCTTTACAGGCAAATGATCATTTTTTTTGAAGAATTTAGGAATAAATTACACGGCTTTATCCCTTTTATTTAAAAAAAATCTTTTTTATATCTGCCTGACAATTTATATTTTGTTAGATGTCCCTGACATTTATCAATTATTCATGTAGCATGTGCTTAAAAAAATTTCAATTTGCATTAAAACAAGTAATATATAAAAAAAAAGTCAATTCCTACTAAGATTAACAACGAACAATTTTATTTTAGCTACTGTTTATTAAATAGTTATAATTAATATAAATATGTATATACATATGACAGAATCACACCGTTAAGTAGTAATTAATTTTTATTATTCATCATTAAAGTTATCGTATTGTGATCCAAAACAATCGTGTATATTCAATTTTAGTTTCACTGAATGCTTTAAAACGTGAGAAAAAAAACATTTTCAAGTTTTGACACAAGTCGCCAAAAAGGTTGCTAAGTCACCAAAAGTGATGCCAACGTGTCCTGTATTTGAAAGTCTTTAAATAATTATTTTTAATCAATTTAATTTTCATTAATTACAATTAAATCATCCAAAATAATCATGTATATAAAATTTCAGCTCAACGTATTTAAAATGTATTTTATTAACGATTGAGGATTCCTCCAAGATAAATAAATAAATAAATATATAGGGAGTGTGAGTCAATAGTAGGAATTGAGAAATATCCCCACACTGCTTGCAAAATCCCATAATAACAATACAATAGTATTTCTCACACTTTCAATATTTTCGATCCAATATTCAAACATAAGTTTCACCACGCTCCCCTCCAGGATACAATAATAATGTATTGAATTCAATAGTACTATACTTTGGAGCAAAAAATACATTACAACTTTAGCCTTTTTAGTACCATTGACGTATATAAACGTCTCACTCAGCCAAAGTCTTAATTGCTCCGGACATATACATACGTTTAACTGAAGTACGATATTTTCTGTGGACTGCTATCCATAAAATAATTTTGATGGCTTTGGAATGTCTGAAAAAGACCACGCCAGTGTTTACAAAGGATTTACTTATAGTTTAGAGGATTTTTTATTCATTTGTTTTTCTTTTCTCTTCTACCCCTAATATATCACATACGCAAGCCGGCGTTAAAACTGTGCCATTCGGGAGCGAATCCCTTATTCTTTAATTGGCATTTAAATAATTAATTATAAAGCGTACACATTATCAAGATAAGTGTTAATTTTCACATATGATTTTATATATGACAAACCATGGGGGGGGGTCACCGGTAATAATTAAACTTGCTCTTTACTTAGCATTATTAAACTAATTTTAAAATGTATTGTGCATTAATGATACATTTAAAAGTATGTTTTATCAGCGTAAATGTGTATTTGACTTTTTAGTATGTCAGAATGAATTTTGTTGGTTTATTTTCTGTAAATTAATAACTATTTAAAGTAATCTTTTGTTTTCGAACTTATGAATATGCTCGCGCCGCCCAGTTTGAGAAACACTGTAATACAAATTTATTTTTCTTTTATATTTAGTCCAGAAATTCTTATGTAAGTTAACCTGAGGTACCTTTTTATCAATGAAATTCTAAAGAATATTGTATAAAAAAGGGCGATAAAATGAGAATAAAAAAAAGTTATTTCTATGTATTATGACAATCCCCCATGTCGTGTATTCATTGTGTTGAAATGAAGAAGCCTTTTACTTACTGGAACAAATACTATTTAATATTCTTACGTTCCACAACACAAGGGGTCACTTAAATAAAACAACACACATCCATTATCGTTACAGAAAATGGCTTAAGGACTAAAGGAGGGAAACAGCCTTTCTCTGACTCCACGTGTACACCTCTTTCCCCGGTAGCGATCCAGGGCAGAAGAGCGGGGGAACGAGTTTCCCGCTTCTCTAAAGAACAGGTGGTGCCCCCTGGCTGCCACTAATCATCAAGGGAAGGCAGGGTTTAAATGTAGTTGTTACAGTATTTTTTTAAAAAAAATTCTGTACTTGTATTTCTGTTTTACCTTTATTTATGTCTTGTACGTTTTCAAAATAAAAACATTATTCATTTAATTTTCTAAATATATAAAATTTATGAATTATTATTTACACTAGCGTTTCTCAAACTCTGGGGTACCCCTTAGAGGGGGAAGGGATAATAACTATTCAATGGGTGCGTGAGCCTATTGAAAGACCGAAAACAAAAGATTATTTTAAAAAATTATGAATTTACTGAAATTAAACAAACAAAATGCATGCTGACATTGTAAAAAAAATACAGATTTAAACTGATTTAATACACTTATAAATGAATCAGTGCTGCACAGTGTATTTTTTAATTAATTTAACAATACTTATTTAAGCACAACATCAATAATTACCAATGGCCCTATGAGTTTGTAATACATAAAATTATATACAAAAATCAACATTTATCTTGATAATTTTACGGTTTATAATTAATCCTTTTACTGCCGATTAAAGGGGTTACGTGATTTGCTCTCCGATGCCACTGTTTTCCACGTAGGTGCTCGTATGTGACGTATTGAGGGAGGGGGATGTTAGAAAAAGAATAAATAAGCAAATCCTCTGAAATAAAAAAAAATCCTACACAAACACTGTTAAAGCTTCCAAAAGAAAATCTAAACTAATTTTTTTAGCTTTCAAAAATATTATGAGGACACCAAACCACATTTACCACACTTCTAAATCGAAGTAGTTTCAATTAAAACTCGCGCAATGATGGCTAACAATTTGAAATAAAAGATATAAATAATTTCGAACATCACAGATCAAAAACGAACTTTATTCGAAACATAAACAATGAAGCAGAACACCGGTGTTGCTATTCGCAAAAACACAAAAAGTAAATGAAAAAGAATAATACAATTTTATTACAAACGTTACCATCTAAAATTTTAAAGTTTATAATGCGTAATAAAAATAAAAATAAACAAATAATACATTTTCAACAAACACTGTTAACGTTATTCTATTGTTTTCCAAAACTTTCGGAATCATTTTATGGATAGTAGTGTACGGGAAAGATCATACTTCAGAAAGATGTATATATACATCCAAGACAAGTAACGCTTTAGCTAAGTGAGACGTTTATATACGTCGGCTGCACTTAAGAGGTTAAAGTCATTGTTATAAGAGACTCAAATATTAAAACTTTGAGAAGCACTGCTTTACAAACAATGTTAGGCACTAGCAATAAATCTCGCTGTACAGAAGATGCTCGTTAATTTTTTTTTTCAATTTCAACTGCAGTCTTTCTTTTTATACGAAACTATATCAAAATCCTATAAATAGAATAATAGTTTCTTAGAAAGTAGCTTGTGATATTTTACATTATTGTTTGTCGAACTGCATAAAGTTTTAATATAAAACATTTTGTAGCAAAAATTGTTTCTTTGCTACCTGGAATTTATTGACATTACGAATACTTTTAACACAGATTCTATAGATTAAAGTGTAACTCCTTTTTTCCAATAACACATCCTGGTAACTCCTTCTTAACACAGTTTCCATATATATAGCTCCTTCTTTTACCAGTTAAAAATTTTTAACGCTTCTCAAAAGCATTTCAAAAACATCGCAAAGATTTTATTTTTTCAAGTAGTTTTGGGCATCTGAATTTCATTACTTTCCGCATGATGGACTGGAAAGTAATACGAAATTTTAAAAGAGATACGTTGAAAAGAATGTTACATAAAATGAATGAATTGCTAATAAAATCTTCTTAGTATGCATACCTTATCACTTCTTATTTTATTTGTACTGTCGCTCTCTCTCTATCTCTGTGTAACTATTCTCTCAAAATACTTTTCAAACCGTCTCACAAGCTATGTATACAATTTTTGCTATAATTTTGGTTTAATATTAAACCTTGAAAGTAATACATTGTTAATGTTTTATTAAGATACCTGTACACGCTGAAATGAGCAAATGCGATCAAAACACATTATTTTTATTTAATTTATTACAGCTCTCTTTTGGTTTTAAAAAACGTCCTTTGTTTTGTTTCTATATTTCTTAGAGGCCAAAATGTAACCAGTTTTTTAAAGTTAGAAAAATCAGAAGTATGTATTTCATCTACCAGACGTTGGCATTTAAATGGTTAAAAATCTATAATGGCGAGTTTGATAAATCAAAATTTTAAAAAGGTATTTTTATAAAACGTTCTGCACCAGATATTTGTATTATATTTTCTAGATAATCTCCAAAAATATTTCTTACTAGATGAATGTTTTTTGAGTTTTTGCCTGCTATTTAAATATTAGTGTTATAAAGAGAGATTATGTCACATTTCCCATAATATTTATTCGATCAGCTATAAACTTTAAATTGTAATAAAACATTCAAATTTTAATACATTCTCTAGATAACTGCATTTGTTTAAGTAGTACTTTTACTGACATAAGTTTATTACTTTCTTCTCTAATTGTGATTTGTATTTTTTAAAAATAAATACTGCTAAATTTTTGCCTATAATTGTGATTTTTGTAAAATGTAGGTAAGTTGATTTAAATATTGTTAATTATGTACATAAATATTAGCGTTTGTTGGTGCTCATTCCTGAAAATGTATTTATAATGTTTTAGTATGATACGTTTTAAAAATGTGCTTCAAACGTGTTCAGATATCTAAACTATTCGTTTCTATTTCTTATATTTTAATACTGGCATTAAATTACATTGATTGTGAGTGAGTCAGTGTTTATTAACTCCACACCTTGAAAACAACACGAGGGTTATTGTCGACTGACCCTAAATTTGAATCGAGATCGGTGACGATGTTGACTTGAGCTGGAGTACCTCTCTCCGAAATTCCATACCACGTCAACAGAAGGGCTTTGAGCCTCGACCTAATCAACGTTCATCAGCCCTTCTCTACACAATGGGTATTGAATGGCATTAGGGTTTGAATTCATGGCACGTCAGACACAAGTCCGTGACCATAAACACTTTGCTACTGTGGCCACTCGTTACAGCTAACTTTAAATTGTTGTTACTTAAGAATATCAAAATTGTTTATGGATAATGAAACAAATTATTTTTCCGTGCCATTATTATTGAAAATTATGATGTTACTTACATATTTGTGGGGAAAAAATCATTATGTTAGTAATTTTATTCATTGTAAAAAAATACTTTTGACAGTTTTAGTACACGTTGTGGTTTCTGCTGATGTTGCTAATGCCACCTAATCGGCAAAGGCTGGATCAAAGCCCGCGAAATGCATCATAGCAAAGGGTTAAGTTGTACTCCAATCGTTACCGGTAGCTTTGAACACTATGCAGGTGACAGCACAATTTGGCTCTCATTTCTACCCTAATTTTGAAGGAGAATAATCATGGACATGGTCAGGGGCCTCCTCTCTTCCCCTTCTACCAACCTTACAAGATGACTTGCGGCTCGAAAGCTATTTATAGTACCCCCATTCTGCAAAGGCATTATACATTTACAAACATACATTCCTTCTCAATAATTGGAACCCAGTCTATACGGCACAGTAGTCAGCTTCACTAACCACTATATCGGATGGGCGGGTTAGTACGCGTTTTGTTCTGTTTTGAACAACTTTTAAATTGCCAACAAATTTTAGTGGAAGGGCCTTCTTTTGTAGATTATATTATTTATAATTTATGTTTTATTGCATTATAGTGAATATATATTCAAGGATACAAATTTCAATTTGTTTTCTCTCTTTGCGCGTGTGTATGTGTGTGAATTTTGTACACAGAGAAAGGCACAAAATATTTTAAGATATTTCGGTAATATGAAACACATGGATTATGAGTTAAAATAAAGTAATACATTTTTTAATGTACTTAGCATGTTAATAAGTAATAAAAGAATAAAAAGTAATAAGTAAACTAAATTCTTATGAGGTGTAAACAGAAGCCAAAAATCGAATGAGGAATATTTAAATATGGAATAAACTTTTAACATATAAATTGCTAGTGCACCTAAACATTTTATGAAGCAAATGGGACTCTTAATTTTAAATCAACAGAATTACAGTCGTTTATTTGTAAATAAATGGTATGTGTTAGTCCAGTCTTAAAAAATTCCTTTATAAATGTCCTTGTTTATAATTATGCATACATATATATTTCGTGACACATAACTCCTCATAAAAATGTTTTTTTCACATAATATATTTACTGTTACGAATTTTGTGTAAATAGTTTAATTCAGGATAGGTAATACGTTCATGTTACTCAATGTTGTTTTAATTGTACGTTAAAATTGTAATATTCGCGCGCAAAGCCGTTCCTTACATTATAATGACGATTCAAAGGAAACTTGGCAAAATCTTGGCAATAGAGCCAAGTTGGAATCATTTTTGGTGACTTCACGACCACTTTTGGAGAGTTCATGACTACATAGATTCTTCTAGAAATTAGCCGAGAAATATTTTAATATCTCGATCTATGACGCAAGCGGAATTTTCTCAAATGATTCATTAAACCTATAAATAGGGAGTCGCTCTTCCAAACTAAGTTTTCTCTGAGAAGGCCAGTCAAAGTCCAATAGCTGACTCTCAGCAACCAAAAGGAATCTGCAACTCAAGTAGTCGGTACATTCTTTCTCTCTCGGGGCTTTATCACGCCTTCTAACTAAAAACCTTCTTGAGAAATCTTTGGGGCCAGAATGGCGATTCTTTCCAACCAACTCAAGAAGAGAACGCGATTATGCAGATTAGGAATTATGTATATATAGGAGCTTTAGTTTTTGCATGAAGTTCTAAAAGGTTCTAAGAGGGGGTCTAATAGCGCTAGCGAAGTCCTAAGAAGGAGAGTTCAAGTGGGTTGGTTCGAAACCAGAAGATTGTCTATTTGTAGGTCAAGTTGGATCAATGAATATATTAACTATATAAGAACTGTAGCTGTTTGCCGTGGAATAGCGGTAAGATAAATTATATTAATTTATAACTAGAGCGGATTCTAGTAAGTTAAGAAATCATCTATAAATGTAGATTTGGTGGTTTGTTGCGCTACTTGTTAGAATTGTAGTTTATGTCGCATTACTCCTGATGATAAGCCTCCCAGACTTGTGTTGATTAACTGAATATAAATTGCGATAGTAACAAACTAATTTTATTTTGGAAGTGATTAGTAATCAATCTTCTATCCCCTAAAACTTAGGTCCCGTGGATGATGAAGAGATGATACCCACAACCCGTGGGATATCACAACCCCATTGGTCCCTTCCTCCAAAAGCAACGTCTACTTCCACCAACCAAGCTGATAACACCAGCGACATCACAAATCAAGACATAGAGTGGAAGACTACATACGCAGTTACAGTCTCAAGCGTATTAAAACAGAGTAAAACAGCGAAAGTGGTTTAGTCTTGATTTGACCGTTGAAGAGTACTATCGATTTTACCGTGAAGAGTCTACCAGCGATTAGCTATTACTTCAGCTGTTTGAAGTACGAGCGTGTGCTTGTGAATAATCCTTTGCTTACTTCTATCTTAGACACCGATAACTTTGTCTGAAAGTCGTAGAATGTTTGAAGGTCTTCTGAGATTGATTAATTTAATTTGAGTACTGTATCCTGAATTTCAAGGATTATTTTTTTTTTTTTACAATAAACTACTATCGTTCCATTAGCGTCTGATGGTATAAAATTCTTGAACTTCAATCTACGTAACATAATTAACCATTCTTAAGGTATCCGACTATGTTCGGAACCGTGATTTTGCAAAAGCGTATAAATGTATAATATGTATGATGTTTAGTGTCACATAGATTAGAAAATGTATATAAAATTGTTTTAAGAATAGTATTAGAATAAAAAACTATTTAAGTGCGATATTTTGACAAAAAATAAACATAGAAAGATCCATATTTAAAATATTTTCCTTTTGTGAAAAATGCTTCTATTAGAATAATATTTTGCCTGTATATGGCTCAGACCTCTGTACAGAGGCTCAACTAGAATTTTTGAAATATATAACTTAGAAGTGGGTTTATCCATATTTTACAACAACAAAGGGGAGAAATTTTAGGAAAAAACGCCGATAATTATTTCAATTGCTGGTAACTCTAAAAATAACATAACAGTTTTAAAAAAATCATAGTTGAGACTCTGTACAAAGGTCTGAGCTATATACAGGCAAAATATTATTATAGTAGAAGTATTTCTTATAAAAGGAGAACATTTTGAAAAAAGGTTATTCTAAGTTAATTTTTTGCAAAAATATTGTATTTAAATAATTTTTTTTGTCAAAATGGCCTTAAAATGATTTTATACATGTATTCTAATCTAAGTGACACTAAATATCATGTAAACTATGCACATATGCGCCTTTTTAAAATCATGGTTCCAAACGTAGTTGGATACCTTAAATGAATATAGTGAATAGATTAATACTCAGTGTGCAGACATCCCTTAAACAAAATAAAAAACATTTAAAAAATGAACCAAGTCATACATTTTAGTAAAATAATACAAAACTTATATATATATATATATATATATATATATATATATATATATATATATATATATATATATATATATAACAATAGCAGCTTAAACTTACCATAATGGTACAATTAGTAAATACACTTTGAAATGGAATAAAACATACAATTTAAATTATATTTTAAAATGTTATGTTTAAACATGTTTGCTTATTCTCTATTACTTATATCATATTGCAAGTATGCTTTAAAATCCAAAATAATCCGGATTAACAGACTAAGTTTCAAACCTGAGCTGCATAAGTGATTAAATAAGTGTATTGCCTTCCTTAAATATTTGATAAAATTTATTTCAGTAAGTATAAAGTTATAATTCTAATTGGAGTACATAGAACTTACTAACTTAATCCTATTGTACTGAAAATTAATTCTGTTTAAGCTTTTAAGTTATATTTACTGCACACATAATTTATTCTCGTATGTTCTTAATGATGAAATATTAAAAGCACAATTTTGTGAAGTACATAACAATTTGAAACATTGAAGTGTGGGATATATATATATATATATATAGTAAGATGTTAAATATATTTTATTTCATTTCACATTGGTTGCAATTATTAGAAAACTTAAAATAAGAATATAGCAGTTAACTCTTTATAGGCTCATTTTATTTCTTGAAAGTCGATCAAAATTTTCAATTTTTGTTTGCTTATTTTCAAACATACATATCTTTTTAAACATAATAACACTTTTCGCGTACAAAATTTCTTGAATATTAATGTAAAAAATCTATTTAAATAAATGAGTAACTTACCTGTGTAAAAAGTTGGCGTTCTGTATGGCAGAATTCATTCAACTTTGGAGTCAATTCAAACTAGCGATAAATATAATGCTGTGAAAACGTAGCTTTTAACTCGAAGTATAAATTTTATTTTCATCTTTTGCATTCACATAAATGATTATGAAGTTATTAATCAATATTTGATTGGCTTCGAGAATTTCGAAAACACAGTAAAGTAGAATTTGCTTTGGGGCGATCCTACTATATTGGATTTGTTTTGCGCGATTTTATTTTTGTGCGATATTTTTTATACGGTATATGGATTTTAACGGCTTTGGTGTCACTGTAATGTTATCTATCAATGTACCAATGACGATTGGAGAATGTTAGACCCTGCAAATTCAGAATTTGCTTTTTTATATTTTTTTTAGTTGGGTTAATACGTACTTAGGTGTTAGTCAGGCCATTGGCCCCCTAGAGTCCTGGGCAAGGTTTTCGAGGGTGTACGTTACGCCCCTGTAATGTACATGTGTACCAGTGCTTCTTAAACTTTCAATATTGGCGCCCCCTTTTCAATCACAATTTTTATCGCGGCCCCCTTAAAAATTAATAATGCACAAAATGCAATAATAATGCACTTTGAAGCTAAAACTACAATACGAGATCTGAATTATAAACCATACAGATTAATAACATAAGTATTAAATTTTGAATACTACTTTTAAGCAAAAAAATAAACTAATTAAGTAATAGGATAATTATTATATTATTTTTTCCTTTCTCTCTAATTTTTAAATTTAACATATTGCGAAATGCGGTGACTGCTTAGAAGACAAAAAAATGGATATCTGCTAAATATAGAAAAATAACTCAGAGGGTCAATTTCTAATCATAAGCATTCCTTATAAAAACTTTGCTTTGCAAGACAAGCCCATGGAAGTCGTTAATACTTATTAAACTTGTTCTTAATTTAGTATTAAATAATTAGTTATAAAATACTCTCTGCAGCACTGATACATTAAAAGTATACCGGCCGAAGTACCCGCTCTTTGCAGGAGTTCATTTATATAAGAAAATAAAATATTCTTGATATAATAGCTGTATTGTATGGAGAGTAAAGCCAAGTGCGCGACAATGTTTACAAAAATGTAAAATGTTTTTTTTTAAGGATTACTCAAATTATCATTAGTTTTAAGCGAATTTTACACTGGTGTGCAAAACTTAAGCAACAATGTAAAAATTTAGCAGATAGCCATGAAATTGCAGAAAAGGAGGTCTGGAGATCAGTACAGTGAACAATTAAGTCAGTAGAAACATCATGCGTATGCAAATATCAGGAACCAAACGTCAGAAGCGACTTGAGCGTACGCAAAACACGCGTGATGTCGGTGCGCGCTGCTCAACGGTAGAATAAAATAAAGGACGGAGACGCAATTCAACATATTCGTTACAAGTGCCAGTGAGTCAGTTCGTGAAATATGGCTAGAAGAAATCACCTGGAGGACTTCACACGTGGAAGAACGATCGGAAAGATGGAGGAGGGGCGTACCGTCACCAGTGTAGCTGCAAAGTTCGGAATCAACAAAAGTGTCGTTTCGCGCGCTTGGAAAGCGTTCCAAAACACAGTTACAGCTTTTAGAAAGGTTGGTAGTGGCCGCCCGAGGACAACAACTGCAGGGGATGAACAATATATCATCCTGCAAGCGAAAAGAGGCCGACGGCAGTCAGCAAGCGTCATTGCTCAGCAACTCTCTACAGCAACGGGGCGACCAGTGTCGCGGTTTACTGTGGCCAGACGCCTTCACAAAGGGGGCCTATTCGCCCGCCGTCCTTAACGCTGCCTCCCGTTGAAAGTTGACCACCGACGCCACCATTTACAGTGGTGCAGAGAGCACAAAAACTGGAAAACTGATCAATGGAGTCGTGTCCTCTTTACGGATGAGAGATGGTTCAGTACCAGAAGTGATTCTGAACGCGTTTTGATTTGGAGAGAGATCGGGACACGGTTTTATATCAGTAACATCAAGGAAAGACACCATTACGATGGTCCTGGAGTTCTTGTCTGGGGAGGCATTATGTTGAACGGGTGAACTGAGCTCCACATTTTCGATAGAGGGTCTGTAACCGGGGATCGCTATTGTGAGGAGGTACTTCTTCTCCATGTGCGTCTGTTCCGAGGTGCCATTGGCCCAGACTTCATTTTTATGGATGACAATGCACGGCCACATTGGACTCTTACTGTTGAGGAGCTGCTGGAAAGTGAAGATATCACTCGAATGGATTGGCCAGCGTACTCCCCAGATTTAAATCCTATCGAATATGTGTGGGATGCTTTGGGGAGACGTATTGCAGCACGCTTACATCATCCGGAGAACATCCAACAACTCAAACAGATGCTGATTGAAGAATGGGTACTCCTACCGCAAGAAATGTTGCACAGCTGGTTCTGAGGTACGGAGACGGTGCGAAGCAACCATTGCAGTGAGGGGAGGGCATATACCATATTAAAGAACATCTGCTTGTTGTTCTTCCTGTTGGATATACCATCATGAGTCACGATACTTTGCGTTCAAATTCCATACCGTATGCTTTTTTTTTCAGCGCCGATGCTTTCGTCATCCTTTAAGTACATAATACACTCCCTCATTTCTGAATTTCATCTCTCTCAGGTGATTTTTCGTTAAGGGGGCATAATACCTTGCGAGAACAAAAATTGTTCGTTGTCATATACATGTTACGATTCATCATAAGTTAACAAATTTTGCTAATTTTGATTTGAATTTTATGTATTATTTATAACAATGTATGAACTTTAAGAAAACTAGAGTAATTTTATTCTTTAATAAATACAAAATTTTAAAAAAGAAGATAAATATATATACCATATTTAAAAAAAAAATATTACTTACCTCCGGTTTTCGCAAGATAATTTTTAAATTATACACTTTAGATTCTCAATTTTTGCATTAAATTGAAGCTAAATGTAATCATTATTCTGTGTGTGTGTGTGTGTGTGTATACCACTTAATTGAAAAGTATCTTATATTTTTTTTAATATTTTTTAAAAATAAGAAATTCATAAATAATATTTTTTTAAAAATTTCAATTTTTATACAGTTGCAAATCAAAATGTATTAAACCATAAAACATAATTATGGCATACAGAATTAAGATCTATGACTAGAATATGCATGTCAATTTTTGTAGCCCTAGAGTAAAAACTTTTTTTACAATCTTGCGGGAAAATGTAAAAAATTGATACTGAGAAAATCAAGTTTAAAGAATGACATTTCAATATTTCAAATAAAACTTAATACATAATATTTAAAATGATCCTGCTTCATATGTAGGACCTTCTAGTTCTGCAGAATGCTCTCATTCGTGGGTTTCTTTCTCATTCTGCTAGCCCTACGGGCCTTTAATAAATATGATTTTGATTTAATGTCGGCCTTTTTTATGCGTGCATAATTGGCCTTAATGGTGGAGGTAACAGTAAAATGTCCTATTTTAAAGCCAAGAGCTTTCATTATCTTTAAACGTTCCGTCATTCCCTCATTAAACATAACTATAGCCTCATTTACTACTATGTCTACAATATTTTTAGATGACCCCCCCCCACACACACAGAAGTTTTGGGGCAGTACTTCCAAACAGTCGAGTTGAACGACTCATTAGCGTTTTGTGTTTTACCCCCCACACATTTTTTCAGCAATTTTGGTGCAGATAGTTCTGCTATTACAGGCTTTATTTTATCCATCATGGCAATTGGCCCAATATTTTTATGTTTTAATAAAGAAGCACTATTCGTAGAAACTGCCTTTTGATATTTGCACCACGAATTATCACCAATTGGGCAGAAGTGATGCATAGGTTCCTCATCAGTGGACCTATAATGACAATAAATTGCCCATATGGCCTGACGCATATCACTAATGGAGCTATTATTCTGTTTAATAGCATTGCCATAATAGGTGGTAATTGTATCAATGAACTTATCAGTCGGACGATTTTTACCGCTGATACTCTTATCGTGTGATAATTTTTGCCACGATTCATTGTTTTTAATTTTCGCAGTCTAGCACCCATACGCTTTTGTATGTGGCCAACACATTCAACTTTTTCGATAGAATTTGGTGCTGTCCTTTGGAGCTCTGGGAAGATTTTGTGTTCCCATCGCCGATATACTTAATATATTTCGCATTTCGGTGTGGTACCGATCTTTGAAATATTTCCTTCATCCCGTCTACTTCCATTTTAATGGAAGAACCAATATGGTTCTTTGCACAGTGTGGTTGATGTTTCAATTTCCACTTTTCATACGAATGTCCAGTTTTTGGACCTTACCATTTTTCACATACTTTACAATATGAAGAGAGAACAGCAACATCAATTACTTTACCTGTAACATCTCCAATGACACTACACACACCAATACGTAAAGTGTGTCCACTTGTTTTCCACGTACCGTCACCACTGACACAAATTTCGTTACTTCCAGAAGCTGATACTTCTTCTTTCGCAGCAATTTTCATGGAGTCGTCTGCTACTTCACGACTGGCCAAATTTATTTTTCGCACTATCCTTTCATATGACTTTTATGATACTGGTGGTGGCGAATCCATTGCTCTGCAAAAATTCTTTATTCCCCAAAACCCTAATCCTACTGTGCGCATAGCATAGGTTATTCGTGTATTTACTTCATAGTCCTTACTTGAAGCAATAACTGAGGAAGTTTTAAAAGTGGCCAATGTACTGCATGAGTGTGTGTGTGTGTAGCATTCAACATAAAACTCAGATACCAATCCATACAAAATCTTTTCTTTCAGAACTGCTTTAGTATTGCACTTAGGACATATTAAATATTTGGATAGTTTAGATAATAAAATATCAATGTTTATCATTCTATATCCATTAGATTGATTGGAATTTCTTACTTCCTTGTCAAGATAATTTTCTTTGCACAATTTCTTAGCTGAAGCAGATATGCAGTCAACATCAAGCGTATCTGATACTTTTCGAGTGTATTGATTCGCATGAAAATGCTTTCGTTTTCGGCGATAGTCACTGCCTCTACGTTGAGCTTTACTAGACATTTTTTACTAATTAAAAAGATGCAAAAAAAACCCTTCAATCAACAAAAATTTAAAAAGCTTACGAATTACGAGAATAACGAGATAACACTCAATAAAGCAGCAGTAAACAGTATGAAATACAAATGTAAACAAGCAATACTTTGAACTAGGGCAGTGTTGAGTTGCAAACTTCCTTCTCTCATTAAAAATAGATAGAATTAAAAATTAGTGGGGAGAAAATAATTTCAATAACACCATCGATTTCAAAACAGAAACTATCGAACATGGTTTATTTACATTGGATTTAAATGGATAATCCAGTGCTGACGCTTGACATTTTTTGTTGCTGTTGCCGTAATTTTGGTCCGGTTTTGACAAGGTTTGTTTTAAAATGCTCCTAACAGTCTGTATTAATTTTTAAAAATATTTCTGAAATATGGATTTTTTGCCATTTAAAGGTACTATACCGCCTTAAGTTATGGCAATAAACCCACCTGTTGCTTAAGTTTTGGCCCACCAGTGTAATTTTAAGCCTCACAAATTTCGCATTTATAATTGATGTTAAATAATGAACAATAATATAAAATTCCGATGAAGAATAATTGTATTATATTTAATATTTAAAGCAAAAAGACCAACATGTTTTAACCTGGGAGCAGGCGCGCACTCGATACGGTCGAGCGGGGTTATTGAGTCAACTCAATCCTTTTTTTAAAAATTATTTTATTGTACACGATACAAATCGTTATTGCAGTGAATAATTTAATTAAGGGAAAGTTTACTTACCTACTTTCAAGGACTTTTCAATTTTTCTTTGGTAACAAATAAACAGTTTTGCCAGAATTAACAATTTCGTGATCTGTGTGTCTCGCGCGACCACTTCCGGGTAAAAAGTATATTATGATAATATGATATATATGTATTATGATAATATGTATGTTACTGCTAAGAACAATTGTTATGCTTTATATGTTTGAAAATACTCATTTGGGTCTAAGTCTTGGCCAAGTAATCCATCAAAGAGGGCTCTCCGTCATTTTCCAAACATCATAAAACTGTTTTGAAGCGCAACAGAGCAATACATTACTTACAACTTCCTTAAATGAGAAATAAACACATAAGAGAGGGGTCATAATTAACTGCACCAATAACTTAGAAGGTCAAACAAATTACAGCTATAATGTGCAGTATTTAAAAAAAATGACAATGATTTTTTTATGTTCCTAAATTTTTTCGATTATGGATCTGGGATCTGTTTTTCTCTGAAATAGTAGAATGTTAGTTTTAAAAAAGGAAACGTGATAAAAACTCTCTCATCATGGGATTACAGCAAATTAAATAAAATATTTTTTATTTGGTTATAGGATCAAAGATAGCTAATTTTTTTTATTTTTGATGACTTAATATCGCCTATAACTTACATCAGAGGAAAAGTGCATTTTTATTATGTCTGAAAATATTTTGTTTTAATTCATTCCAGTTAATTAATTATTTTTTAAATCTTTTATTTTCGATATACTCGCGCCCCCCTCGTATGGTTATATCGCCCCCAGGGGGGCATGCCCACACCTTGAGAAACACTGATGTATGCACTTCCAGGCACACGGTTCACTTGTTATAAACAGTCTCCCAACAATGCACATTCAGTTGCTTTCCCTCATCGTGTCAACAGACCACGCTTGATTGAAAACGAAACTTTCAATGACAGTGACATTATCAATAATTTTATAGATTTTGAAGACGGACAAGAAGAACCGTATTCTTTGAGAGAGGATAAAATATACGCAGGGATAAAGATTTCCTACAAATTTGAAAAGCATTTTCTCAAAATAAATATCAATTCTGAAAGGAGAAAGAAATTTCAAAAATAGCTTCGATTATACGTATTTGACATTGTGACATTTACAAGCAATTGACCAACCAACCTTTTCGCAAAAACTTATCTTTTACTTTATGGTGCTAAAAATAAATCAATTGAAATTGTATCTCCAAGTGACGAAAGTGATTTGGAGCTTATTTATAACAAGAAGATGAGCGTTTTGATTACGATGAGTAGCAGCGAATTATGTATGTGCATTTTGAAAATTTCTCCATGTTTACAGTTTGAAAGTAAATGTTTTAAAAATATTTCCATGTGTAGTTTAATTGTTTATTTTTTGTGGGAGTACTTTCTCATAAATTTCGTAAATAATTGTCGTAATTTCTAAGTGCGAATTTTTTATGCGGTCCCTCATAACCACATATTTTTTTATTATTATTATTTCGACAAAGTTGTTTGTTATATGTAAAAATTTATGAAATTTTCGAATATTTTTTTGTGCGTTTATTTTTATGTGGCTCCATTTTGCCACGCAAAAACAAGTTTTACTGTTTTGCTCATAACCCAACATCGCTATCTGGACAATAGAATCTTGTTTCTCTTCTTACTTTCTTCCTTTTACTGTCTCTCTTTCAGAAACTTTAAGCTTATATGTGTTATAGAACTGTTTACTGACTGAGAGAAACAGGTTACATTTTTATTCTACGATCAGTTTGATATTGTTTACCTTGAAATGAATTACCTGACCCTTTTTGTTTAAAAAGGAGACAGTTATTTACTGTAAATTTTAACATCTGGCTTAGTTATGGATGATTGTTGTATTTTCTACGAATATTAAATTTACTATTTGATTTCAATTTGTTATTTGATGAACATCAAAATATATATTAAACGTCTTAGTTCACAACTGTATTGTTCATTAAATGAAACACATTCTTTGGAGATAGTGCAAACCGATTTATTTCTCGAAAAATTGGAATTTATTTGCAACAGAGCTACAAAATTTCTTCTACTTGCAATAAAAAAAATCGAATATATTTCTTTACACGATACACTGAATTATCATTGTCTTAATATTTATATGTTTGTTATAAAAATTATCATTTTTACAGCAAAAAGAAAGAAAAAAAAAAGTTCTTTCTGTGATGAAGTTTTCAATATCAAAATGTACTAAATTTAATCAATTCTGGATCGAAAACTGAATTTCACCTTTCTAAGGTACGCAAAGTATTTCTAGAAAAATGCATTTGCTATTAATAACAATTAGCACATATTAAGAGAAATTATGCTCCGTTTAAGCGGGCTATCTCGGAAGGTTCTACTTTCAAAAGGTTCTACTTATGAAAATTGTCTTTAAAATTTTATTGAAAGTTTAACTGTCACCTCCTTACAGTGGAAAATTGATATGCAAATACATTAGTGCATAAAAGGAGGACTTCGAGTGTGCAAAAAATTTATCTGAAGTTTACACTATCAGTGTGAGTTCTTATTGATTCAATCATCTACTTATTAACAAGACCACTTTTCCGCTAAGGTATGTCAGGCACATGCCTTGAGTGCAAAAGATTTAAAGGCGAAAAAATAAAATAAAATTACAATTACAGCTAATGTCTCACCTTCTAGTGAATAATGAGTGAAGCATATCTTCCCTTAAGAGTAAGAACTAAAATGAAATATATTATATAAAAGGGAAAGCTTAATAGTTTGATGTTGTAATGCGTTGAAAAAGATATTGCAATGGAAATTACTTGCAATGATAGATTTTGTAGTCATCAAAGCTCAAAGAAAACATTTGTTGTGCAAGTAAAGAGTTTTTTTTTCAGGTATAGAAGTTTAAGTTGGCATTACTTTCCAAGATGGCGATCTATTTAACAGCAGTCAAGTGATTTATTCTCAGTTTGGTTTGGCAATTCATCATGAATAGACTCACGCCAGAACAACGCTTTCAAATTGTCGTCGAAAGGGCCCAAAATGAGATTGCCATTGTTCCCGATTTTCATAAGCGAATTTTGTTTAGCGATGAAGCGTACTTCTGGTTGAATGGCAACGTCAACAAACAAAACTGCCGCATTTGGAGTGAAGCTAATCCACAAGTGTATGCCGAAACACCGTTACATCCAGAAAAACTGACTGTTTGGTGCGCTTTATGGGCTGGTGGAATCATTGGTCCGTACTTCTTCAAAAACGATGAAGGCCACAACGTTACAGTCAATGGTGATCGGTATAGAGCCATGATTACTAACTTTTTCATTCCTCAATTGCACAATCATGATGTTCAGGAGCTGTAGTTCCAACAAGACGGCGCAACATGTCACACAGCTCGTGCCACAATCGATATAATGAAAAACACGTTTGGTGACCGCCTAATTTCACGTTTTCGACCTGTGAATTGGCCTCCAAGATCTTGTGATTTAACACCGCTAGACTATTTTTTGTGGGGCTATGTAAAGTCATTGGTCTATGCGGATAAGCCACAAACGCTTGACCATTTGGAAGACAACATTTGCCGTGTTATTGCCGATAGACGGCCACAAATGTTGGGAAAAGTCATCGAAAATTGGACGTCCAGATTGGACTACATCCGAGCCAGACGTGGCAGTCATATGCCAGAAATCATATTTAAAATGTAATGCCACAAAATTATCTTTCGAATAAAAAAAAATTCATGTCAATCGAATAATACATCGTTGTTTTATTGCACAATTTAAAGTTCTTTACCTTTAAAAAAACCCTCTACAATGACAATAACTCAAAAAGGAATAAATATAAAAAATGTCTAAAAGAAAAAGATAGTAAAATGATTCGTGACGAAAAAGATGACGATTAACAAGTTGAAAACAGTTCATACAATGATGTATACTTCATCCTGATATTGCAAACGAGTTTATTTACAAAAAAAGGGGAGGGAGGCTTCCATGGTGCCGTAAGTTAAGAATTAAACATGGGCGCCTAAATCCTGTCACTATGCTTTTTTTATGGCTGCCGGTAAAAGACACAGCTGATTCATGCGAGTTTGATAATGCAAAGGCATTCCAAAAAGCGAGGACACAGAATGAAAAAAAGGTAAAGAAAGATAAGGGAAAATCCCTCCTGAACCCAAACTGGCAAGGAAAGAACCGAAGGTGCTCTAGAAATAGGGAGGGGGGTGCAACTTGAAGTGCTTTGGGTTTGGGGAGGGTTAAAAACGGTTCTAGTTATGAATGATTTGCTAGATCCAGGCGTACATCTACTGTCAAGTGAGTGAGTGAATATTAACGTTGCACTTTAGAGCTACTCAAGCTTATGGATTTTGGAGACGGACCTCGTAATTTTAAGCCATGGTCAAGTACGAGGACAACACCTAAGCTAGCACCTCTCTCCTAACTACCACATCACACCAACGGGAAGATGTTTGAGCTCTTGTCAGAATTAACTTGCGTCACGCCCCTACACGGCGGGTCTTCAGTGGTACTTGGCTCAAACTCATGACACGCCGGTCTCTAGTCTATTATCTTGACCATTAGGCTACCGTGAGCACTTAATGTTAAAGTAATTATCATAAATAAATATCGGAAAATTTACCTTCGTTGTACACCAGTTTTGAAATATCAGTTCCAGGTTTGATCTTCAATCTTTTTGGAAACGCAGCGTCGGAATCATTTGTAAATCTATTGATGCTTACTGATAAATGTACTTATATCATTTAGTATTAAGTAAGTAGTTCATCTACCCTTTCGTACCTTGAATTATCAAGTCAATCAATAAATTGTTAGCCTGGAAGAAGGCGCGCACTGAACACTAATGTTAGTGGTCACCATGAGTGACCAATTCCCCATAATCCTTTTTTTTTTCATAATTATTTTTATTCTACACGATAAAAATCGTAATTCTAGTGAATAATTTAATTAAGAAAAAGTAGAGTCACCCCTACTTTTAAGAACTTTTCATTTTTCCTTGATAATTTAAGAAAACTTACAATCCAACTGAACTAAAATGTTTCAAATTTCCTTGATTAAAGGGACTCTTTTCGCTAACATTACAAAAATGATAGTTGCAATCAAAACTGTCCTACTTTTCTCCAGTTATTGTAGTTCGCCTTTGATGATCGGCAAATTGCATGTGGAATTCTTTCTTGTGCTTGTCTTCTGGACAAGGTGCAGTGTGTCTTGTGGTACGTGTGGCTTTATATCTGTTTTAATGGAATTCCTTATGCAGCATTTGAAAATCTTCCATTAACCTCATACATTTTATGTTCATTGCTTTTCTCAAATTTACATTTACTACCATGATTAATATCCATTATTTCTTAAGGATCTTCCATTGCTTGATCAATTTCTGTACCGAAAGTTTCATTTCTATCCAATAGAGATCGCGGATACCCATTTCCTATTTTTTTTATGTTTTGTTAATTTACAATTATAAACCATGACGAGTCGTACAATACAGCAATCAAAATCATTGAAAGAAGAAAAAAAAATGTAGCCTGCTCACAGAAAATATTTTGAAACAAAAGTGGCCACGTGGAGAAACTCAACACCCTAAGTTAGTGCTTCTCAAACTTTTCCTATTGCCGTCCCAATTTTCAAACATAGTTTATATATATATATATATATATATATATATATATATATATATATATATATATATATATATATATATATCGCTCCCCCCTCTTATATAATAATAGTGCGCTTTGGCGCTTAAGCTACAACAATATCTAATTATAAACAGTACAAATTATCAAAATAAGTATTAAATTTTGTATTTATTCCTTTTAAGTAATATTTATTTCAAGCAAATTACTTTTATGTAATAAGATGATTAGTGTTATTTTTCTTTTATCTAATTTTTAAATTGGAACAGATTGCAAAATGATACTTAAATAAAAATTTATTTCCTCCATCATCCATGTATAGATATCAATGTATAGATGTATTGTATTCTAAATGTATAGATGCCATTAGAAAAATAGTCTATACTATGTTGCTCTTTATCGTATCCATCACATTTGGCATTAATATTTAAAGCCAGAAAACTTTAAAATTGTTCAACCCGGAAGAGCTGGCGCGCACTCGATAATAACGTTATTATTCACGAGAGGTGACTGAGTCACCCCAATGGTATTTCTTTTTTACAATTATTTTTATTGTACACGATAAAAATCACAATTCCAATGAATAGTTTAACAAAGAGAAAATTTACTTACCTACTTCCAGGGAATTTTCATTTTTTCTTTAATAATTTGAGGAAAAAAATCCATTAAAACTGAACTAAAATGTTTCAAAGGTATGTAACCTTAATAAATGGCACAAATCACATACACTTTTTGCTAACATTACAGGAATGATACTTCCAAGCAAAACCGTCATATTTTGTTCAAATTCTTGTAGTTTAGCTGTCTTTTGACTTTGAGACCCACGTGACCGCTCCCGTGTTAAAAGTGTATTGAACATAAAAAAATGAATGTTAGTTGTAAAAAAATGAATTGCGTAAAACGCGTATTTCATCATGCTTTTCTCATGTTTCAGAATATCGATAAAAATAAATCTTAGCCAAATAATACTTCAAGGACAGAACTAATCATACCAATAAATTCTGTGTGAGTTCAAATGATGAAAACGATGTTGACTGACGCAAATCTGCTTCCTGGGGGAAAAGTGATTAAGTCTTAATTTTCTTTCTTCAGCTAATATGTACAGCTTTTCAATAATAAAAGTGATAAATATTTTATCTTCCTAGAATTTTTCTGTGGGTGTGAGGTTTTTTTCTTTTCTGAAAAGGTAGTATTTTAGGTTTAAAGAGAAAACGTAATAAAACAAATCTCTCATCGTGGGGATATAGCAAATCAAACAAAATGTTTTTTTTTTATTTAGTTGTAGGATCAGATAGTTAATGAACGTATCAAAGTGGAAACTTTTATTTTTGATAAAGTAATATCTCCAGCTGATATATATATATAAACAATTGTATATCATTGTAAGTGCGTATTTTTTTATAAGTTAGAAAGTATTTTGCTTACTTCGTACTAGTAAATAAAAGTTTTTAAATGTTTTATTTTCGATATGCTCGCGCCCCTTGTAGCGTTATCACGCCCCTAGGGGGACGTGCCAAACACTTTGAGAAACATTTCCCTAATTACCTTAAGGTTGTTTACCACTCTCCCGCCAAAAAGAAATACGAGACAAATACATTTTTGTTCCCATAGAAACTGTCATATAGGAGAATACTCAAAAGGTCATTGGTAAAAAATAGACAATTTTCTCAGAATTAGGTTGCGTAAGCCTGGGGTGACTTTTTGCTCCGCTCGCCCAGTTCCAGTTTAATATATTATTAGGGTCGGATGAATATTTCTCAGTGTTTTGTGCCATGTCAACTACTCCTAGCGTAAGGTTGGTATCGAATTACTACTTTGCGAGCACGGAACCCTTGGTGTGAGACTTTGTGGAAGAGGGTCGTGCCACCGAAACAAATAGCAAATATCTTTTTCAAAAACTATATCTCACTTGCTGTCATATTTTTTATTTAATCGAAAAATGGGTCTACATTGCAATTAAAAATACAATAGGACAATTAAACTTGTGGGTGGCTGTGAAGCTGACATAGAAAGGAAAAGTACCAAAGCTATTTATCATTACTAATTTCAAGTGAAATTTCGTTTGTAATAGTATATGTTAATAAAAGAAGTAAAGTATAAAAACAAGTATATTATCTAAAAATATATTCAATATACCATGTTTTTATAAAGGACTAAAAAGCATAATTTTTGTTTTCGTCTCTCGTTTTCTTCATCTTTCTCTCCTTCTTAACGTGTTTTCTTCTTTTTTCACATTTTCATGCATTGTCATCCACATCTGAGCTGTGGTTCAAATTTCAAGTATCTAGCTAATCGGGAAGTTAGTTTAAAGTCCCTTATATACAAAAATCCATCCGGACAGACATACAAGAAAACGTCTTTTAAAAAAACGCTTGGTGACCTGGGGCTCCTCTGACCCCAGAGCTATGAAATCGAATACGTAGACGCAACTCGACCCGTGTTGTCGACAGATGGACTGTTTTCGTGTAAATTCGTGCAATTTTCGGAGTTACGGGTCTTGCTGAAATCAGGGCCTTCCTCTTACGGAACTCGGGTAACTTATTTTGTCACATTTTCATGCATTGCTATCTACTTCTGACCTATGATGCAAATTACAAGTCTATAGCTTATCAGGAAGTTAGTTTAAAGTCAATTGTGCAAAATTTCACCCGTAAAATCAAGAAAGCGATTCCACAAAAAACATGGTTATAAATTAAAATGACGAGATGGGGTGTACAATACAATAAATACAGTATAATCTGAGAGATATGTGACAAAATGGTTCTTGATTTATTAAAATGTAACCCATTGCAAAAGACAAGGAAATGGAAATTATTTTAAATGGACTTGTAAAGTATTTTGAGAAACGTAGACAATGTATCATTTTAATTTCTTCCGCTGTCAATTAACGAGAACTCCACGAAATTCATCATGCAAATGGCTTGTAGTTAGCCGTAGCTCTGAGCAACATACAGGCGATAATAAAATTTGGCCCGTTTTGTATCCCAATTATGAGGCAGTAGCCTCTCACCTCTTTTCCACTTCTTCCAACCTCACGTGAAGACTTACGGGTTGACAGCTGCTTAGAGTATACCTTGCCGCGAAGGCTCTATTTATTTACAAACATCCATGTTTCTTCAGGGATTCGAACTCATCCCCTATGGCACAGTAGTCAGCGTCGCTACCCACTATAGCAGATAGGTGACATTCCTATCTTTAAAATCATATTATAAAAGAACTCGAAGGAAAAACAAGATATTTTATTAGACAAAGATTAAAATAAAGTAATTTCTAAATTTCTAGTATCATTGTTATAAAAACTTAACAAGAATTATTTTCGTTGCAATATAAATTTCGACTGATATGAGTATGAAAAAATAAATGAAAAGAAAAAAAAATGAATAATAACAATATCGACAGGAAAAGAGTTAATATTTAAATAAAAATTCTTCTAAAGTAAATTTAACTGTACAAAAAAAATGCAAAATTTAATTTATTTTTAATTTTGATTTACTTTTGGAACATAGTTTGCGTAGTAATCATTTAAAGTTTTTAAAGTTTTTATGAAATACTTGTAACGTTTTCGAGTTTGAGATGCGAAAACAATTTTTTTTAAATTAACTTTCTTTGAATTTCATCAAATAAAATAGACGTGGAAAATAAATGCATTAAATAAATTGGATCATTATTCAAATGACATTTTAAATCTTTAAATAGAAGAATTTCTTAAAGAAAATAATTTTTAGCACAGAATAAATCTGTATATTTGGATGATTTTTTAATGATAACTAAAACTTGTCTTAATTATAAGTTTTCTTACGTGTTTGCATAATTTAAGAAGTTTTAAAAGTTTAAAATAACTGCTTGGATCAAAACAATTTTTTTTTTAAAAAAAATAAGAAAACAGTTTTATTAATGCAATTTATATTTTAAGCATACGATTCCTTTTTTTAAAGTAATAAATTTTAATAAGTCTTTTTATTAAATTTTTTAGGAAGCCATTAAAATAAATAACTTTAAATTTTTGTTTTTCTCAATAGTTTTCGTGCTAATACAATAAACTTAAATCTTGCCTTAGTCAATTTGGTCAACAGAAATTTCGTAAAGAACTAAGAATAGGCATTATCATTATGTGTTTTAATGAAAAATAAAATGAGTCAATTATGC
Organism: Trichonephila clavipes; assembly: GCA_019973935.1. NCBI lineage: Eukaryota > Metazoa > Arthropoda > Arachnida > Araneae > Nephilidae > Trichonephila > Trichonephila clavipes. The sequence continues at coordinate 37,971 of BMAU01016951.1, forward strand.
ATTCACTAATATATCATTTATTTAATTTTATGAATTTTTATGTTCATTTAGGCTCTAATTTCATTAAGGTATCCGATTACGTTTGAAACCATGATTTGAAAAAAAATGCATAAATGGATAATTTCCATGATATTTAGTGTCACTCAGATTAGAATATATGCATAAAATTGTTTTAAAGACATTTTGACAAAAAAATTTTATTGAAATATAATATTTCGGCAAAAAATTAACTTAGAAAAATCTTTTTTTTCCCAAATGTTCTCTTCTTGTGAAAAATGTTTCTATTAGAATAATATTTTGCCTGAATATAGCTCAGACCACTCTACAGAGGCTCAACTAACATTTTTGAAAAATTCACATTATTTTCAGAGTTAACACCCATTGAAATAATTATTCACGTTTTTTTCTTAAAATTGCTCCCCTCTGTTGTCGTAAAATATGAATAAACCCACTTCTAAATTATTTATTTCAAAAGTTCTAGTTGAGCCTCTGAACAGAGATCTGAGCTACATACAGGCAAAATATTACTCTAATAGAAACATTTATCTCAAAAGGAGAACATTTGGAAAAAAAGATTATTCTAAGTTAATTTTTTTACCAAAATATTGTATTTAAATAATTTTTTTGTCAAAATGTCTTCAAAACAACTTTATGCATATATTCTAACCTAAGTGACACTAAATATCATGAAAATTATCCATTTATGCACTTTTGAAAATCACGGTTCCGAACTTAGCCGCATGCCTTAAGTCTTTTAACTGCTATTTTCCTCTCAAATGTTTATATCATATTACATTAGAAAGTAGTCAACAATGTATATTCAGCAATGACCTAATAGCCACGATATGACCATAAGACAAAAATAAACGTAGTGCGTAAGTACTTATTTGCATCTCACTATTGAGCAGAACGAGGCTTTTGGTGACGGACCTTCAAATTTTGATCCAATGGCAAGTGAGAAAGTTGACACCTGAGCTGGCATCTCCTCCCAAAACTAATACACAACACCAGCGAGAAGATTTTGTCATGGCAGACTAAATATGCATTGCCCCTTCTACATACCTTTCACAGTGCCACTTGGACTCGAACCCATGACACGCCAGTTACGAGCTCATGACCATAGCCTCTGGGCTTCCACGGCCTCTATTTTGAACGAAGTGGTAATGGAAAACGAAATTTGACATTGGTTCCAGATTAAATTTTTTCCTCATTTGTTTCGTTGCTAAAGATTTTATTACATTTCGCAAATTCCTCATTATTATTTGCAATTAGTATTCTCCACAGAAGTTTCTGCTACCCATCAGGTACAGTGGTTAGTGACGCTGACTTCTGTGCCGCAGGACCTGGATTCGAATCCAGTGAAAGCACGGAGGTTTGTAAATGTATAGAGTGCCTTTGCTGCAAGTAGGTACTCGTAATAGCCTTTAAGCCCCTAGTTCTCTCTTCATGTGGTAAAAAGGCTAAATAGGTTGAATCCTCCTCAGATCTGATCAACCCAGGGTGTTCTCTCTCAAAATTGGGGTGGAAACAAGCCAAAACTTACTGTCACCTACATGGAGCTCAAAACTTTGGCTAGCGTACGATCTAGGCTTTTACCATGATGAATTTCGTGGACCTTGATATGGCACATGCTGATTCGGTGGTATTAGTAAGAACAACAACAAGTTTCTAGAATTCTAATCATATTAAAACGTTTTCAGTAGCACAACAGGTTGAAATCATGTCACGCCGATCACGAGAGCTTGACCATAACCTCTAGGCTTCCATGGCCTTCATTTCGTTCAGAATAGTAATGGAAAAGAATTTGACTTTTTGGTTCCCAATCCATTTTTCTCCTTCTTTTCGTTACTAAAGACATTATTGGATTTCGTAAATTCATCATTATCACTTTCAATTGCTCTTCTAAAGACGTTCCTGGAGTTCTTGTCTGAATTTTGAACATATTCGAAAGCCTTTAGTGTCACTAAAACTGGAATACGTGATAGGTCGGTCACTAACGCCATGACCACTGGGCTACCACAGCCAATATAATACCTGAGTTATATATCTATACAAAATAAGTTCTGGAATAAATATTAAACACAAATTGTAATTTTCCAAAAGTGTTAACTAATAGAAATAAAAGCAGAAGGAAATTTTATTAGAAATAGGATATAAATCCATTTTTTTTAACTTTATCGAACGGAGCATTTAAAATACTAAAATTCTAGTCTTGAATAAAATTCTTAATTTGCAGCAAATTGGAACTCGGACTAAAATATATCCACTAATCACAAAAGAATACATTTGCAACAAACCAAAGGCTGGAATGGACACAATTTCACTAATGAAAGGAAATGGTAACTAAAAATTCCTTTGTATCCGCTTCTTAATTAATACCATTTGTCACTCGAAATGTGTGTGACCGTTTGAGCAAGAGAAGCTTTTATGGCTTTTCAAATTCCATCTCCATAGAAAAGAACATTTCATTTTCCTTGATCAATAGTTAGAAAGTAATTACAAAATAGCATCACTCCTGGGAACAAAGACTCTGTTTTAATTTTAACGTTTTAGAGAAAATGTATCTTATATCTTTTATAATAAACATACATTAAATAAAGAAATTTCAACATTAACCCTTTCGTGTGCCATTTATTTCTCTTTTGAATTTCTCGCTTTTTTAATATTTTATTAACAATTGAACAATACCATTTAAGAAAATATATTTTTGTTTGCTGAATTTTATGTTTACATTTAAATTTTAGGGGTGAGAAGTATACTTCCCAAGGAAACATTCACCCTTATATAGAAAATTAAGCTTAAGAGGTCTTAGGGGTGGATAATTTCTCTAGAGGTCTGAAAATATATATAGTTTTCAAACAGGTGTAATTCTTTTAAATTTAAACTAAATGATTGGATTCTCTTACACATTATTTATAAAAGAATGGGGCTTCAGAAAAGTATAAAATTTTTAAAATATAATAACAGTTTTAAAAATCATAAGCATGGGAAAATTCTATAATAAATATTAAGTATTTTTTGCGTTGCGCCCACTATTTTCTAAATTTGTAGCCTCTGATGTATAAAACTTTATAGAATTATAAAGTCCGTCATACTCTTCAAAACCTACCTAATTTTAGTATTATATATATTTTCTATTTCAAAATATTTGTAAAATATTGCAATTTTTAAAATATTTTTTAAAAATGTATTTTTTTTATTTATTAAAATATGTAAATTATTATTATATTTATATAAAAATAGCTACAGTGTAATAAGAATAGATTTAACTTCATAAATCAACTTACAGCTAGGAATTAAAGCTACTTATTTAGAAAATAGCATGCGCGACGTAAAACTTAATAAATAGTTTTTATAGAAAAGTTTCTTATTTTCATATGCTTATAATTTTAAAAATTATAATTACATTTTAAACATTTTATACTTTTCTGAAGCCCCATTCCTTTATAAATAATGTGTTAAATATTCCAATTATTTAATTTAAATTTAAAAGAATTATACCTGTTTGAAAATTGTTTATATTTTCAGATCTCTAGAAAAATTTAACACCCCTGAGACCCCCTTAATAATGATTATTTGCCAAGAAAATATGAGAATTCCTAGTCCCATGCACTAAGTCCCTTCCTTGCTCTTTGCAACAAGGGGACATCACATTCTGCACACAGATAGCGGGTCCTCCTTTCTTGTCCTTTTCTGCTACTCTTCCTACTTTATCTATTATTAGAAACCATCTTCGGTTTATGATTTCCCATACTAGACGTTCCTTTCTTTTTTATTTGAGGAAGCCCGTCTATTAGCGAACGTGTTAATGGTGTGCGGTATGTTAGTTGTCTAAGCTTCTGTTTCTTTTGTTCACTTGTGCCAGTATGAAACTTTTCTTGATGACAAGGTCAATAAGAAAATAAAAGATACGATGCCACCATTTTACAGATCTTCTTATTTGGTATTTTTCTTTTCTTTGATCGAAGTGATCAACTTCTCTCATGACATCGTCCTATAAAGTGACAGTTTTTGAACAAGTTACTTATTCTTTAGTACCATCTATTTATATTGGGTGCTATTCTTCCTCGGTCAAATTCAGAAACTTAGTCCGAAGACACTCGATGTCTTTCACGAGGCATAGGTAAACAGTTTATGCCAAAAATCGCATGAAAAAACAATGAACTAAATTCATGTGATGTCAAAATCACATGATAACTGAACCACGTGTTTTCGGCCATTCAGTTCATAAATTAATGCGACGTCATTATTATATCATAAATATAATCACGCGTTTCCAGCCAATTAGTTCATGTGCTTCACTGTTGCCAACTTTTGCTTTTTGCAGAAACTTTCTTTTAGAAAGTACTTAATAATCAAAGACACTATAATAATGCACATGGTGAAACAAAATGCATTTAATTTAAAAGTATTCGTATAATGTAAGTATTTTTTTTTAAAATTTTGAAAACTGTTTGAAGAATTTTAACGTTCGCGTGAACTCTTTACCCAATCATCAAATTTTAAATGTTATCTAAACTTTACAAGTTGAACAACTAGTATCAATGGGAAACAGATGATTGTCGTTATCATATGACCATCATGAATTTAGTCCATTGCCGTACTTCAAATAACCCCCACCCCTCTACAATCTGTTATCCTCTTATATAATTCTTGTGGGTGACCGTAGCGCCACCCGCAAGATGCGTCTGCGCTATAATACTAATGATTTGCATATTCCATCGCTACCAATGTATGATGTAAGTTTCATATGGTTTACAAGTTCCCTTCAGGGTTTTGCATTTTGAGTGGCCAGCGATGTAATATTTGTATATAAAAAAATAAAACTTAGAACTACTGTGCTATTACTAAGAATGCTTTCGAAGAGATCTTGTGTAACGTTTTAGAAAAATATATTTTCACTGTGTGTTTAAATATTCATGTATTATATTCTTTAATAAGAATTAAATAATTAATTCTAACAATAGAATAAATATTGATTTTGATACATGAGAGAAAATAATTATAAAATACAAGCATCAAAAAGACTAGTTAATAAATAAAAATTTGAAGTAGAAGGAACTAAATAAACTCTCCTGCCATTGTTATAAAATAAAAAGAGAAAATAATATTCGATAAAAGAGCAAAAAAAAACGAAAAGAAAAGAAAAAAGAAAAAGTACCTACACAAGATATTTTCTCTTGCTTTCAATAATAAACTTTTTGTTAAATAAAATTATGCGTAGAGTATAATTAACAAAGATTTGAATAAAAAGATAATAATAAAAAGCATCGTTGTGTGCTTTTATTTATCATAAAAAATGAAAAATACATGTTAAACAATATTGAAAAAAATAGAATCCACAAAAAGAGATTGAGTTGAAAACAAATACTGTTTAACAAGACACACAGAATTTGTTGTTCAGAAACACGTAAAGGAGAAAACAAATTTGATATTCTTGTTGTTTCGTATGTGGTTGAAGTAAAATAAAAATAGAGATAATACAATTAAGACTCATATTTTGTTCTTCAGAAACTTCAAGTAAGGTGAAAGAAAGGTTTTAAAGAAACATAATTATCTTACTTGAAGTGTAACAGTAACAAGTTTCCTTATTTTATACTTTTCTTATCTGTAATTGCATTATGCGATACTATAGTGTACTTAACTCCTAGAAGTTCCTGTTGTTTTTTAGTAAAAAGTTTTGTATGCATAGATTATTATAATTTTATTTTTCATTTAGTCAGCTGTATCCGATTTATGTAATCAAGAATAAATACCTTTTAGGATGAACCTAATTTTAAAATTCGGATTAAGTTTTAGTGTAATTTGTTGGCTGTTTATATCTTCAGTTTCACTTATAAATTTCTGGTTTATATATATATATATATATATATATATATATATATATATATATATATATATATATATATATATATATATATATATATATATGTATCATGTTTTGGAGAAATTATTGGATTGACAGGAGAAATGCAACGGGCAGCCGTTTGTTCTATTGTATTTTATTTCAATATACAGTAAAGAAGTCTGCACTCCAAGCCATAACAAAAACGAGAGCTCCTTCAACGTTGATCAGCAGCGAATGAGTCTTTAGTACACGTGTCTTCTTTAAGTCCGGCGAAAGTAGAAGTCAAATTTCCTATGCGGGAGGTGGGTTGAGTTGTCCTGGTAGGAAGGTTTACCTCAACTGACACTTGTGGGGCTGGGGATTCATTACACACACACACACACACATACATATATATATATGTATAGATAATATATATATATATATATATATATATATATATATATATATATATATATATATAAGCGCATTTTTAGTAAAATAGGAAAATTTATGTAATAAATCCTTCCTACCTTTGTTTCCTATGATAGTTTTTTATTCCAAGACAATTTATAATCTAAATATTTATTTTTTTATTATTAAATATTACGAGTATTACACTAAAGCTAAAACAACAGAGAGAGAGAGAGAGTAAGAGAGAGAGATAGTAAAAGAGAGAGGTAGTAAGAGAGAGGAGACATAGAGAGATATAGTAAGAGATAGAAGACACATAGAGAGATAATAAGAGAGAGAGGAGACAAAGAGATAAAGATAGTAAGAGATATAGAAGAGACAGAGAGAAGATAGTAAAAGAGAGGTGAGACGGAGAGAGAGGAGACAGAGAGAGAAACAGTGAGAGAGGCAATGAGAGAGAACAGATAAAGAGAGAGGAGACAGTGAGAGATAGTAAGAGAGAGAGGAGACACAGAGAAAGATAGTAAGAGATAGAGGAGACACAGAGAAAGATAGCAAGAGAGAGATGAAACAGATAGAGAGGAAACAGAGAAAGAGTAAACTGAGAGAGAGAGGAAACTTCTTTATTTACTTTTCACTATATAAAGCAACGCGAGGGTTATTGGCTAAGGACTTCGTAATTTTGAATAATGACGAGGACTACATCTGAGTTGACAATCAATGCTCCAAGCAACTATACCACGCCAACGGGGGGACATTGAGCCTCGACAAATTTAGCGAGAATCAGCCCCTTTGCATGATGGGTGACTCTAGGGCTGAAACTCATAAGGAGCCAGCCAAGAGTCACTAGGTTACCACGGCCGTGAAAAAATATGAATAAATTATGATATTTTATGAATAAAAATTTTGATGAAAACATTGTTTATTTTTTTACTTTTTGCTTAGTATAGAAATTTTGGTTCAAATGTGATAATAAGAAAATGATGATTCAAATGATTGTTCAAATGATTATAAGAAACTAAAATGATTTACTTGGACCGATAGAAAAGAAAATGTACCTAAGCATTGAATAAACTTCATAAACTACCATTATATATGTTAATCCTATTGTACCTATGTAGAAACATCTTTATTATAGAACAAAGTTAACCCCACTTTGAGTACACAGTAAGACGTCGACTTACGTTACCATGACTTACGTGAATTCTGAGTTACGCGATTTTCAAATCTCGTCGATTCGTTTTTTTTTCAGCTCTACATATCTCAATTTCTCACACCCCGATTCCTGTCCAGCTAATGTACATGTTTGAACGTGTCGCATGGAATCGATGATTAGCTATTATTATTTATTTTGTGTTATTTATTTGTTAATGTAAATGAAGAAGTTGTCGATCTTTCACATTCAGCAGATTCCTGATCGCATCTTTCGTTCATTGGATAAAGCTGGCTAATAAAGCAGAAATAATAAACAAAATATAGAAAAAGATTCTAAGTCAACTATTTTTGGAAACTTTAAAAAGGTCTCACGTCATTGATAACTATGTGGCTCCAACAATAAGTGCTACAGTTGATACTGAAAATAGGATTATTATTTACGCGATTCTTTTGCATGGTTTTCTAAGAAGTGTATCTATTGTGTAAAAAATAAAAGAGTTGAACAGAAAAATAACATAGGCAAAAACATTATTACACTTAATTAACGTAATTACATAATTACAAAATACATAACATAATTACATAATTGAATTCATTATTTTTTTTCTGAAGTGATGAACTGAAAACAAAAACAATTAAAAATATCAGAAATTACTTCTTTAAATCCATATCTGTCTATGTTGTAGGATTCAAAATTTCTCGAACTTAGTCTATAACTTAAAAAATATTACCAGTTAAGCTACTGAAACATGTCTTCCTGCAAAACAAGATCCTTGTGTAAGAGCACTTTAGCCATAGCTCGTAAAGCTCATCGAAACATTTTTTGAATCCATTTTTAGCCATGTTCTTTAATTCAGAAGGCGATGTACTTTTAACTTCCTCTGCAGAGTGAAATTTGAAAACCCTGCAAGTGACGTGCCAGCTCGAGAAATATTCTGAATATTTTCAGACGGCGAAATCAGGGGTATAAGAAGGATATGGCAAAACAGTTGTTTTCATTTTCTTCCCGTCGTTGTTTGAAGCATGTTCTTAGGTACAGCCGCAGAAAACTTTTCAATGTTTTCAGAGGTGCGGAAATTCTATGGACGTCCAGAGCGTTCGTCATCTTTGACACTTACCCTGCCTTATCTGGAACGTCGATGCCACTCGAAATCTTACATTTACGGTAGTGTATCACTGCCTTAAACATGTTTCAACATTTCGTATCTGTTATCTCTCTCTCAGTACTCTTTTCCAAACCTACACAAACTTTGATATTATTCTCTACTCAATAAACACAATTTTTTTTCAATCGCCGGCTACTAAATGCATCCACTTACAAAATACGACGCCGTGGCTAGCTGCCGACCACGTGATTTAAAACAAACTTTGTGAGAAAAGGGGAAGAATGAAGTGACATAGAGATGCTATCGTAGTTCCTCAACTGCAAAAATTTTTCACGTTAAGGGTTCAATCCGGGAAACTTTGAATCCCACATAGTACAAGACATCGATGGATTTTTAAGGATAAATATTAACTTAATAGTTGCAGAAATGTCCTGCCCATAAAACTAAAATCTGCAATAAGTAATAATAATTTTTTTGATAACATCTACTGAAAACAAACAATGGCTATTTAAATTTGTTAAAATTTGAAAGTGCAAGCATTTTTTTCTGTAAGGGAAAAGACCCTTTATAACAAATGATTGAAAAAAAGTGACAACATTCTTATATGCTTATTTATATACTGTTAATAAAAAATAAATTAAATTAAACAGTTTTTCTAACTTTTGTGATGTTCATCATAAATGTGTAAATTTGGTATGAGTATAAATGTGCAAAAATGAATTTAGTTTGGATGGTAACGGATTAAACAATTAAATTACTAAATTAATTTATAATGTTTCCCATGTATATATATCTAATAAGGACATTTTCTTCACATGTGTTATACCTCAGTAATGGTTAAAGATTTAACTGAGACAAGTTATGAATGATTTTGTGAATCCTTTAACTATAGAGCCATTATTCCTAAGAAAAATTTAGATTTTTATTACCAAAAGTTATGGTTCTTACCACAAAAAATTCAAAAACATTTTAAGACATGAGAAAGTATTAATATAAGATTTATGCTGTAATAAATACATTCATGAATTCAGAAATAAATTGCAATATTTCGGAATATTTTAATATGTTGGCATAACATCGTAAATCTCTAAATTTAAAACTTAATTCAATTCTTCCCTACAGCATAGTAAATATTCCAGTTCAAACATATTGGCAAGAATCATATGACCTAAAGGGGGTACACAGTACACACAAATTTATAATTCTAAATTATTTCTTCATTTTTTTTCTTGCGTTGAATTAAATAAGTTATTCACTTGTATAAAAAAATTTAACTTTTGGTCTAACGATAATTTTTTTTCAATTATGCATCTCTGGAATTTACGAAAAGTACCAATTAATATTTAAACATAAGTTCTTCACATCAATTTTACGTATATGATTTTTAAATCAAATTACGAAATTGAAAAGTTAAAATTTAAACCTCAATAACTAACTTAAGTTTTTTTTTAATACCTCAACACTGAAATGTGTGTAGCATTATGTTAAGAATTATAATAATTGTATTCAGTTGTAAAAAAATTGCAAACTTTTTTTTTTTTCAAGTTGCTTCCGCCCCCCTCCCTCCTTTTTTTTAGCTGTGTTCCGAATTTTTATTTTCAAAGGAAATTACATAAAATAATTTTTAGAAACTTTAAATGATCTTGTAACCGCTCTTATAATAACTGTAACGGGCGGTGCCAACCAACAGAAGCGCCCTCTAGCGTCCACCCATCTTTAATAGAAGTCCTGTTTCAAAGGGCACTATTCGGGTCTCCTACTAATGCTCTTGGGGAAAATATTATTTAACCATGATGTTTGTTAAAATCAACTTTTCGTAGAGATGACTTGATTTTATGAAAATGTAACTACTATTTAAGTGACTGTCGCTAAATATGCGGGTTAATGGTTAAGTGTTGATCGTCAAGCTGAAATCCTAGTGTTAGTAAACAGTGACTGGTGATCACACATCTTAAGATTATTAATCGAAGTAGAATCTACCAGTAAGTGATAAGGTAACCAACCTTGGAGCTGACTGTCCAATTTGGTTTCAAGAAGGATCAGAACAAGGAGCTCTTATCTAGATAAGTGGTTTCTATAATATAGTTATCCAATTACGGGTTAGGATTTCATATTGCTCCCAGAGTTAAGTTACAATATTGCATGCATTCGTTAAGCTATAAAATTGAATAAAATAGATGTTTTTAGGATAATGCCTGGTTCTTCTCGCATCGGCGACCAAGTAAGGAGAGAATTTCATCGCTATGAAAAATCTTCCAAGTTCTTTGCTGAATATTTTTGTGAACGATATGTGTTTCCCTTGTGTAAGGTTACAAATTAGTAAACAATTGTTACTCTAATGGAGACCTCAGTGAATACAACCCTGAATCCTTGCAATGTAAACTTCAAATACAATATATATATATATATATATATATATATATATATATATATATATATATATATATATATATATATATATATATATATATATATTCTGCAATCTTATAATCTTTTTAGAGTCATATTTGAAATTTCAATTTCCTTTTACAAAGGTTTTAAGAAATATATGAATTAGTATAAGAATTAATAATTGAATATGAACCTATAACATAAAACTTAATCAATTTACTACTATTAAATACAAGATAACTTTAAAATATTTTACCATACAAACTAAGAAATTATTTATGAATGCATTTAAAAATAAAATTTCAAACAATAATGGATTAAGTATTGAACAAAGACAACATTTTTCCTTGAACAGTCATTTGCTACATATTTAAAGCTATTTTTCGCTATTAGCGTTATTAAACTATCTAGCAATCTAGCAACAAAGCCATCATAAAAAACAATAACACTAAAAGTTTACCTTTTGTTTGCAGCTAAATTCAATATTCATTCGTATCCGAGCACACGTTTTTCTTGAATTTACGAAAACAAAAAAAGTATTATCGCAATTTTTCAGCAATAATCAGTCTTTGAAATCTCTCTATATAAAAATGGATGTTTGTATATATGAAATTTCATCACTCTAACACCGTTCAACCGATCAATATGAAAATTGGCAGGTATATGTATTTATTTGTGAAGAAGGTGTTTGTTCTATCCTCTTTCTTAAAGCTCCTCACCAGGTGGCACTACAGCATATGAACTTTTTCTCCATTCCATCAATTGCCAAGTTTGCCAAAAATGATGTCAACTGGGCTCTATCGCCAACATTTCGCTATGTTTTTCTTGAGTCGCCATTATAATGTAAGGAACGGTATTGCTTGCGAATATTACAAATGCTACATAAAATAAATACAACAAAGTGTAATATTAATGTATTGCATATTCAGATATAAATTATTTGCACTATTTTAAGCGTTCATTACACCAAATGTGTAACAATGCGTTACTTTTGCTGAGCACCAAAAATCGACCCACAAGAGATTTACGAATCCTTATAATTTAAAAAAAATCCTCTTTTTATCAGCTAAAAATCTACAGACTTAAAGTTTTAAAAAATAAGGGGTTTTTATTCAACTAAAACATGCAAAAAGTTATTTTTGTTTAATGTGCAATTCACGTAAAATTAACTCTTTAAAAACTTTTTCTTCCTTCAATCTGCATTGTTTAATTTTTTAACTCTCCTATGCGAAGAACGGGTATATCAGCTATTACTATATATAACTTAATAGACAGTTGCAGGTTATGATTAAATAAAATCATAGATATTAATAAATTTGCAATTAAGTCATTACATAAAACGTTTGATGGCAGCGGTTGCTCCTTGCGTTCGATTGCATTCTGTATGAAGAAAAACAAACACATACACACAATTTCTTTTCGTTAAAGTTACAGTTAAGAGTTCAGTCTGTCGTTTTGCCTACCAAAAAGGGAAGTGAAAGCAGAAGTTTCAACAAGTTCAGTCAAACAAGTATAGTACGGACAGAGTCGCAATGTAATTTATATCAGTAAATAAGAAAGTCTTTTAATTCAGTATAGCTTCCATTCAAAAAATAAAAGGGAACACTGCAAAGAAATACCGTAAACTACTAAATTAGAAACATTAAAATATAACTTAGCAGATATATATACACGCCAGTCATGGTAATAAAAAGAAATTCTCAGTTAACTGAAATAAGCTACGATTTCGACGCTATCTGTAATAAATCAGATAAATAAATTAATAAGATATTGTAATAAATGAATTACAAAAATTGGTTTTTAATAATTACTGGTAAGATATAATATTTATTCCTATTATTTCAGATAGTTTTAGTAGCTTTTAAAAATCTCTCCACATCTCTCTCCAGTAAAGCACTTCTGATATACACTGCTGGACAATTGCTAAGGACGGATCACAAATTGCTATGTAGCATAACATTAAGCGAGACATGAGGCCTAGTAGGATAAAATATAGTTGCCACACTGTTCATACATTAGAATAAAGAATATTTATTGTTCTGGAAAGTACAAAAGCTGTGAAACATCGGAAAGAAAAAAAAATGTTCATTTGATCTGCGTACGGAGAAATGAAACAATGCATCTAAAAGTCAGCAGGCACCTTAAAGAAAGGTATCAGTACGGGATATGTCCACCGTGGAGTGTGATGCAACATTCCACACGTCGTACCATAATTTGCACAACATTATCCAGCAGCTGTTGAGGCAATTTATCCCATTCCTCTGTGAGTGCACGGATGAGGGTGTTCTTGTTTGTCGGAGGAGAGTTTCGACCAGCAACTTGCCTCCCCAAAGCATCCCACACATTTTCAATGGGGTTCAGATCTGGAGAACGCGCTGGCCATACGAGGCGTTGAATACCCTCGCTGTCTAGACAATTCTGAACAGCGAGTGTTCGATGACATGCTGCGTTGTCGTCCATAAAAACAAATTTATCACCAACAGCACCACGGAAAAGACGAACATGAGGAAGTAGAACTTCATCAATGTATCGTTGGCCCGTCATAGTCCCATTTGCAGCCACATGTAGGCGCGTGCGGCCATTGATCACGATGCCGGCCCACACCATGATACTGCATGTCGGATATCGGTCCTTTTCCTGGATATATTCTGGACGATAAGCAGTACCACTCTCGCGCCAGATCAGTTGGCGTCTACAATCCGATGACAGACTGAACCTACTCTCATCTGAGAATAGTACGCATGCCCAGTCCTGTTCAGTCCAATTGTGATGCTCACGACACCATTGCAAACTAGCAGTACGGTGCTGTCTGGTCAATGGGACACACACAACAGGTCTGCGTGCGTATAGTCCTCCTCCCCCTCAAACGTCTGGCAACAGTTTTTCGGGAGATCTGCTTTCTTGAGGCAGCAAGAAACTGATTTGCCACCTGCTGAGCTGTGGTGCGCCTGTTCCTTTTTGCTGATAGGACGATATATCTGTCTTCTGCAGGCGTCGTACTTCTAACACGACCTCTCCCGTGCCGTCTACTACACATTCCAGTAGTTTTAAATGACTTCCACTGCCGTGAAACAACGCTGTGAGCGATGTCGAACTCCCTGGAAACATCTGTTATTTCTCGCCCTTCTTCGATCTTTCCAATAATTCGGACACGCATAAAATCATCTATGTGATGTCGGGAAGACATGCCAAAAATTTTAAGTTTGTCTTTTAAATCTTTCCTGTAAAACTTTGACTTGAAACAACAACTGTCCACACGCGTCAAAACCTTTAAAGCTCTTATGAACGCTATCACGTGATGAACAGACGTGGAAAAAAATTTGCATACTCATACTTCTTCTTACTAATATCCCGCACTTATTCTAATTTTCCACATTTTGCTTCCTTTCATTTTGTGGTTGCTATGGATGATAGTGTTATCCGTCCTTAGCAATTGTCCAGCAGTGTATAATTAGGAGGCAGGTTTAATCACATCCCCGCCGATCCATCTTGACGTATGACAAGAGTTTATCGAAAAAGCTTGAAGGATGACATCTGCCAAACCTAGAAATGAAAGCCGAACTGGACAACAATATAGATCATATGTAGGCAATGTCTTTTATTGATTGATTCGTTGAATATAGCTTTATTTCCTAAATGTAACATGAAATTTTAGTGAACTATTCGAGTAACTAATTTTACGACCTAGAGTCTTAAGATGTATATACCGTAAAATTCGGCGTATAACGCACACTTTAACACAAAAAATAAAATCGAAACTTAAGGGTGAGCGTTATACACCGGGTATAAATTCGATAGCTTTAAAAATAATGAAAAAGATGACCATAATAAAAAAATTATTTTTATATGTACCGAAATACCGTTTATTTAAAAGAAATGACTTGTCTTATGAACTAAAAGAGTTCTAGTTCCAGAAGTATATTAATGTTTCAAAACCTTGGGTTGCCGTGGTAGCCGAGTGGTATAGGTATCGGATCGTGGCTTGCCTTGTCACGAGTTCGAGCCCAGTACCACTAAAGACCCGCCGTGTAAGTCAGCGATGCACGTTAAATCTTTCAAGAGTTGAAACGTCCTCCCGTTGGTGTGGTATGGTAGTTAGGAGAGGGGGTTCCAGCTCAGGTGTCATCCACCTCATTTGACCATGGTTCAAAATTACGTGGTACGTCGCCAAAAGCCCTCGTGTAGCTGAACAACGCGACGTTAATATTCAATCAATCAATCAAAAGCCTTGGATTATACCTCCAATAAATAACTTCAAAACATCAGAGAAATAAGTACTAAAATATGTTTCAGATTTCTTCATAGAAAAGTAGGTGCACGTTATACGGCGAATATACCTAAAATTAAAAAAAAAATCAGCTTAAAAGTACAGGTGCACGTTATACACCGGGCGCGTTATATGCCGGATTTTACGGCCGAATATACTTATTGTTCCTTCCTCTTTACAACGTAATAATTTATCACCCCTGAAAAGTCGAATCTCTGTTTGAACAACTAAGAAAAAAAAATGTTTCATAATGTATCTTCTTTGTAAAAATAAAAATATTTTGATTTATTACTATAAATATCGTGTTTAATAAATAGCATTTTCCGATATCCATTTGGTATTTCCAAAGTTTTTAACTGGGAATACATCAGTTGAATGAACAAAATATTTTGAAGATAATAAGCATTCAATATTATATAGATGTCCAATTCTTCAGATAGCGCCTAAATGCATTTTAATTACACTTTGGTACTTACTATATTATTAACCAAATATGTGAACTCAATAATTAATATTGTTGAGTAAATAAAATTTGGTACTTTTTTCCGTTTCGATACGCAAATCTCGCCAAGTTGGCGTTATTACTGAAAATATATTATACAAACATAAAGAACATTAATAAATATTAGTTATCATTGGGTTTTCATCGATTTTGGATGTATTATTAGAAGAACGTCAGTGATAAGAAAATACCATGACTTATGTTGAAAGTGAGGTGGAATCATTTTTGGCGGCTTTATCGCTTGTGTCAGCAAAACGGAAAAGTACCTTAATTTCGTTTCCTGTGCACATTATTTCTCCCTGTATTTAATTTTTGTAATTTGGGAAATTCATAATTTTTAGATCATTGTAGAATTATTCCATTTTTCTTTATGATTCTAAATTTTATTCTAAATATTTATTTGCAAAAACGAAATTGTGATTTTACATATTAGTATGAGTATACTTCGTTACAGAATGAAAGTCGTAATTAATTAATTTAAGCAGAGAAATAGAAAACAAACACACGTATATTATATATATATATATATATATATATATATATATATATATATATATATATATATACATATATTTATCCAAATTCCAGCTTTAAATTGTACAGTTAACTCTTTGAAATTATGAAATGAATGCAATTTGTAAATAGAAGCAACAAATACTACAATTAAATCATTCAAAATAATTTGTACAACACGAATACTTCCAAAAGAACCCCATCCCTTCCTGACAAAATATCGAAAATTAACATTAATAATAGTAGTACAAATATGAGTTTTATATACTTGTTTTTTGAAAGAAATTAACGATTGAATTTAACAATTTATATTTGTATAATTAATCGACACTGCAAAAATACAAACATATTTTTTAAATCCTATATGCTATTAAGGGGGTATCCTTTATTTTTCGGAAAAAAGGTGGTTGATCCTAAGAAAACTGTTGAAAATATTTTACGTTTTATTAAACAAAATTAATTTATTCCTGGAATCACGGATTTTTTTTCTTGGAATTGCACAGTAAAATCTGGTTAAAGAACTTGAAATATTTAGAAGACTTGAATATTCAATTAAATGAGAGATTAATGTATTTTTCACAAGTTGAAAGGCAACTAAATAGTTAATGTTTTAATTTATCAAGAAGCTCCACTTTAAACCAAACTTATGAGTTTCAAATTAAAGTAAATATTTTAAGTACTTTGACAAGTTATCCGAACATATTCCGTTTAACAATAAAAATAGAAAGCTTTATATACCGGGTGGGCAAGAAGTCCGTAAAAACTTTAAAAATTCATAAAATCCGGAGAAACGAACGAAAAAAAACTGTTTGCAGGATCAGCATTAGTATGTCACGGGATTTTTTTAAGCTAGAAACAAATAGTTCGAAAATCATCCGGTAGGTGGCGCTGTTACAAGCGTCTGTGGTGTAAATATGCAAATTAGACGGCTATAAAAACCTTTGCTCTCAATGAATCCACATTCATTTCCCCATTACATACAGTGAATGTGAACAAGGATGCTCAGTGCGCCGGATAAAGCTTTGTTGGTGAAGTTATTTTACATGAACGAGGAATCAGCGACCATTGCCTTGCGTAAATTCCGAGTTCAGAAAAATGTGAAGAGTGGAAAAGGCCCTTTAACACCTGCAGGTCTCTTAAAGTTTGTTAAACGTTTTGAGAAAACTGGAAAGTTGGAGGATCGAGCACGAGCCGGACGACCATGCTTGAAAGAAGCACGAGCACCCTGCATTGCTGTCGAAATGGAAGCGATTGCGTCCAAAGCAGCTTCATGGACCAACAGTGCTCGTGAAGCTGCCAGACGATTGGGCTTACCACCATCATCTTTCCGCAATATTCTTCGTCGAATCTTCCAGCTGTACCCATACAAATTGCAATCGTGCCATGAATTTTGGCCACAGATTCCCCACCAGAGGGAACATTTGCGAAGTGGGCCTTCTCTAAAATGGAACAGGATCCCACCTGGGTTTTTAACATCTTGTGGACAGATGAAGCTCATTTCTCGCTTCATGGTGACGTTAACAACCATAACTGTTCCATTTGGGCGACCTCTAATCCACGTGAGTACACACAGAAGCTATTGCATTCCCCAAAAGGGACAGCATGGTGTGGTTTCACGGGTTTATTTATCATAGGACCCTTCTTCTTTGAAACGCAGTGCCCAGTAAATGGATGGATAACGGAAACGGTAAATGCTCAGCGTTATCTAACGCTTCTGCAGGAGACTGTCGGGCCATGTTTAATTCAAAGAGGTCAGATTGCGAATGTCACATTCATGCAGGATGGAGCAACCAGTCACACTGCTAACCCGGTTAAGGCATTCCTGATACAGACTTTCGGGGAAGACAGAATCATTAGCAGGCGCTGCAGGTACCCATGGCCTCCTCGGTCTCCAGATTTAACACCAGCAGACTTCTGGTTGTGGGGATATTTGAAATCTCGCGTGTATCTATCCGGTCCATCAAGTCTGTCGGAACTGAAAGATGCGATCCGCAGAGAAGTATCCTCCATACATCCGGACGTGTTGCACTCTACCGTTGCTGGATTTGTCACTCGCCTGGAATGTCTTCTCCCCTGTGGTGGTGGTCATGTGGTGTAATAAAGTTGTGTAAGTTTTCTGTTCATTATGTAGGCATTGTTTCTTTTATTTGCGTACATCAGCGCCACCTACCGGATGATTTTCGAATTATTTTTTTCTAGCTTAAAAAAAATCCCGTGACATACTAATGCTGATCCTACAAACAGTTTCTGTTTTCGTTTATTTCTCCGGATTTTATGAATTTTTAAAATTTTTACGGACTTTTTGCCCACCCGGTATATATATATATATATATATATATATATATATATATATATATATATATATATAAAATCCAAATTATAATATATACAGATAGTTATAAACCTAAGTATAACTAGCAAGAACACACAGTAAGAGATATTAGCCACAGTAGTACAATAACAATCTTTTGTCCTTAGGGAACAACGTTTGCAGGTTTAAACATGTTTTAGCCAGTTAACCTTTATCTATAATTTGTCTATACACTGGGCCAGGGGGAAAGTAAGAAAAATTATAAATATGTAAGTGTATAACCAAATATATAAAATACATTAGTACTAATTAAAAGTTTAAGCGATAAAATAAAGTATTTATTATTTTAGAGTTACAAATATTTGTAATAAAAACTGAAAGATATGGTATGAAACTTACCACGTGAACACAACATTTAGTTAATGTTTTTCGCCAATGCCAAAGGAAGTAATAGTTGCACCACATAAAAGTAAAATTAGTAAATAAGATAAAATAAAAGTAGGTATGTGTGTAAAAACCTTAAATATTCATATAGCAATTATTGAAAATAAAAGGCTCTCCTAACATCAACAGTGATACTACTATGAAATATGGTATTGTTTTAATTTATTAATTATGCGCCATCTTGTGAATAACTGTATAATTAATTTAATATATATACATAAATGAGTGTAAGTATATATATATAAATATATATATATATATATATATGTGTGTGTGTACGCTGGTGTGCAAAAATTAAGGACAAAGTCGAAAAATTAGCATATCAGCTGAACGAAGAGGCAGAGCGGACAGAAAGACCAATCAGGAGATTAAGTAAGGTGATGTACGATAGCACATGCGCAGATATGCAGGTAGACGTAATGGGAGAGTGTCTGAGTAGTATAAAGCATGTTGTCGGTGTAAGATCAGTATTTCTGGCAAAGAGATTGCACGCCGTATAGCAGTTAAAATCACACCGAGTTGCTGCCTCAGCGAGAAATGGTGAATAATCAATCTGTTAGACGACATCTGGATGCTTTTACCCGAGGTCGAATCATTGGGAAGTTGGAGGAAGGCCGCAGTGTGACAAGTGTGGCTGCAGAGTTCGGAATTGCTCACAGCATCGTTTCACGACTTTGGAGACAATTTCAAACTACAGGAACAGCTATCCGGGGGTTCAGTAGTGGTCATCCACGAGGAACCACACCCGCAGATGACCGGTACATTGTCTTACAGGCCAGAAGAAACAGGCGCAGACAGCGGGAGAAATCGCTAGACACACGAAACAGGTGACTGGACGACCGATATCGCGTTTTACTGTGGTCAGAAGACTGCACGGTGGTGGTCTGTTTGCACGACGCCCTGTACGGTGTGTACCTTTAACGCCTGCCCATCGGAGAAGGCGTTCTCTGTGGTGCCGGAAACACCGGAATTGGAGAGACAATGAATGGGGACGAGTACTCTTTACAGATGAGAGCAGATTCAGTTTGAGTAGCGATTCTCATCGCATACTCATCTGGAGAGAGCGGGGAAGCCGCAATCATCCCTCGAACATCATTGAAAGGGACAGGTATGGAGGTCGCGGTGTTCTCGTTTGGGGAGGCATCATGCTTGGTAGTCGTACAGACCTTCACATCTTTGACGCAGGTTCAGTCAAGGGGACCCGTTATTGTAACGAGATTCTTCTTCCATATGTGCGTCTTTTTAGAGGCGCTATGGATCTGCAGTTCCTTTTCATGGACGACAATGCACCATGTCATCGCACAGTAGCTGCCGAACAGCTCTTAGAGAGTGAGGATATTGAACGTATGGATTGGCCGGCACAATCTCCGGATCTCAATCCCATCGAGCATGTATGGGTTTTCTAGGCAGATGCTTGGCAGCTCGTGACTTACCACCAGTAACGATTCGGGAGCTTCGATTGGCGCTGCAAGACGAATGGGCAGCAATGCCTCAACAACTCATTCACACCCTCATTCTCAGCATGGGCAGACGCTGTGAAACCTGCCTAGCAGTTAGCGGAGATCATATCCCCTACTAAAGACCGGATGTTTCTTGCTGGACACCCATCACAGGGATGTTTCGGCCTTCAGTCGCATTGCGCTCCATGCTACTTTTTAAATCAAGCTTCTTTTTATCCCTCTGATTTCTCTTTTAGTAAGTGTTGCTTACATTACACATGTCCTTACGTTTTCGGGATCTTACGGTATTAAATGTGTTGATTTGGAAAGCTTTTGTACAAAGATATATTGAAAAAACCGTCTCGTCCTTAATTTTTGCACACCAGTGTATATATATATGTGTGTGTATACATAAATATATAAAACAAGTGATACAAAATAATAACCTACCAAGATCGGAGAATAACAGAATTTCCAAAAATCTGTGATATATTGCTACATACATAATTTTATTTCATTCAGAAAGTTGAATATATATTTCCTGAATTCACGTAAAATATTCAATAATTTCATAAATTTGTAGCTATATTTCGTAAATTCTTTTTATTCGAGTTTTTAAAGGGAAAGTACGGAGATAGAGTTTGATATTCAGCTTGAAGGAAAATGTGATAATTTGCATATAAAATATTATGTCAATTCCTTCTTAGATCAACAAAGAAAAATTTTATTTTAGCTACTTTTTATGAAATAGTTACAATTAATACAAATATGTATATACGTAGGACAGAATCACAACATTAACTTGTAATTAATTTTTATTAATTATCATTAAAGTATCGTATTGGCATCCAAAGCAATCGTGTATATAAAATTTCAGTTCAACTGAATGCTTTAAAACGTGAGAAAAAAACATTTTCAAGTTTTGACACAAGTCAAAATGGTCGCTCAGTCGCCAGAAATAATGTCAACGTGGCTGTATTTTTAATTCTTTAAATAGTTATTTTTAATCATTTTTTTATTAATTATTATTAAATTATTGTATTGTCATCTAAAATAATCATGTATATAAAAGTTCATCTCAATTGAGTGCTTTAAAATAATGTATTTTATTAACGATTGAAAATTCCACCAAGATAAATGAATAAATGTAGAGAGAGTGTGAGATAATAGTAGGAATTGAAAAATGGGAACCTAATTAAACTTTTAAAGCTCTGATTTTATTTTCAATTCCTACCATTAGTTAATCTCTCCCTATAATTTCATTTATTTAAATATGTATATTTTACAAATTGTCAATCGCATATAAAATTCTATTTATTCATTAACTCAAGTTCAAATACATACTTTTAAACTTGTAACTTTATGTTAATACTGTTTTTCAAATATTAATTTAACTTAATTAATTAATTTTAGTTTTATATGGAAAAAAATAAACTAGTTCCGAATAAAGGCAATACATAGCAACAGTATACATTGATTATTGCAAGGAAATTTACTTAATTTTTCCCACTTAATTATTTCTTTTATATGTACATACATATTTATATCAATTGTAATTATTTAATAATAAGTAACTAACATAAATTTTTTCCTTTTTGAGCTAGGTAGAAATTGACTTTATTTTTTTACATTACTTGTTTATCTATAAACCCTCGTAAATCATCTTGCAGTTTAATTTTCGCATAACTGGCTGTCAGTAGATTTTTATTAAAGAAATGAAGCATTTTTACTTAAGTTCAAGTCTACAGTTCTAATCATTCAAAAACAAATGCTTCCAACATTCGTTCCGATCGAATCTGTACTCAGTGAAAGAAATATGCAAGTCAAGTTTTTTAAATCAGTTGCTTTTATAGTTCCAGTGATAAGTGAGTCGCTCTTCTCCTTTATATATATAGATGTATATTTATATTAAATTTAATTTCAATCAGAAATTCGATAAAAAAATTCGATTCGAATTTTCCTTTTCTTCTGAGTTGAAGTAAAATATTCAGTCCTTTAATATGTCAGTAACTGTGTTTCATAAATTTATTTCCTTCACGTTTTCAAAGGGAATGTATAAAGATTTAGCTTCATTTTCATCTTAAGGAAAATATGGTAATTTGTATACTTTACCAGATTTCTTTAAGCTTTGTTGTATACTTTGCGTCTCAGTCATCCATTATTTATGTTATGATGCGTCATTCCTCCCTCCTTAACCATTCCTGATTTATTCTAACTATAAATTACATGCAATTTTTTATTCTTTTTTTTATTTAAATACTTGTATTATTTGTTAATTCTACTTATGACTTAAAACAACTGTTGTTCTACCAATATGTTCTTTAGAAGGTAAGCTATGGGATAACTTTAGTAATTCTGTAAATTGATAGAACGATATAGATTAAATTATTCTACTATAGAAGTTAATTTGTATCTAACTTGAATCCAAGAAATGATTAATTGTCTTTGTTTACTTGACCTATATGGGAAGTAATATTTTTGGAAAAAATCAATATGGAAAATAGATCAGAATTTTTTGCAAATATGTAAATGTTAAATCAATTTCAACTATTTGTTATATCCACTTCTTCTAAAACTGTTTACCTCGAAGTAAAACGTAAAATTCCCTGCATGTACTACCCACCCAACTCCAATTTTTAAATCCTAAGAAGGAGTATTATTTATAGATGAAACACTAATAAGGGCATGGCAAACCAGAGGCACGCGACACGATATTTTTGGCATGCCAGTTGTGGCGGGGCTTTTATCGCGATTTCTATTAACTATCCCTTTGAGATTCCTTGGGGCCAGAATGGCAACTCTTTACAACCAACTCAAGAAGAAGAACGTGTATATGTAAATTAGGAATCATATATATATGCGAAGTTGAGCATTCGCGAGGTCGCTAAGTGGAGTCGTTAAGTGAAGTCGCTAGTTGTGGTTGCTAAGTAGAAAGGTAATCAGTCGCAAGGTGATATGAGACATAGTCTAAAAGAGAAACCTTAATCTGAAAATAAGCCTAACAGTGCCGGTGAAGATTAACCAAAAGGGGGTATAAGCTCAACGGAGTAAAGCTGGATTATAGCCAGAACAGAAGTGATAAGGACCGTAGCTGTTTATCTAGGATATAGCGGTAAGATCGCTAAGTTATACTTTAAGTATAAAGACTTTACTAGTGTAATAGTATTTAATCTATAAAGTTAGATTCAGTGGCTAGTTGCGCTATCGATTGGTAATGCGTGTTGCATCTTCTCGTTCTTGATAATATTCCTTAGATTATTCTTGTTGTTGTATTGTGTTTAAACCAAGATCTTAACAAACAGATTTTAGTATGAATGACTTTAGTAAGTTTTCGTTCCTCCCCACAGAGGCAGGTCACGTGGATAGTGTAGAACGGATGTCCCCAACAACGGAACCTCACACAGTGATCAAAATGGTTTACATTTTGTTTCAAAATTTCAAATTTCACTATAAAGTATTACGAACAAATGCGACAGATCGTTCCCCGGATGATGGAGAGCACATTCGTTTGCTATAGTATTGGCTTTGTTACGTCGTAGACTACAATTGCTAATGTTTTAAAGTTTGTCTATGCATATCACACTCAATTTAGTTGACAAATCTGTACTTTAAAGTTTATCTGCTTTACATTTACAATTTTTGACTGTTATTTAAGATGGCTAGTTTAGTAAAAGAGAGCAAAATTTCAAGATAGTAAATGTAACAGAAAATTTTTAATTGGGTGTACCGAGAAACATGACATTATTTGTAAAGGCGACAAAGCGGTGCGTTTTATGCTATGGAATAGTGGTATACAGAACATTGTTTGTAAAATGGGGTATTTGGAAACAAATCACAAATCCGCTTGTCAAAAAGAGTGAACCACAGCAAAAATAATTAACTGTTTAGAAATCATTTAGCAGATGACTCAAATTCAGCAAATTCTACAAAATGTGACATCTTACAATCCTAATATAAGTTATTTGTCATCGACACATAATCTGCAACCACAAAGTCACACTGATGTTACTTTAATTTGAATTGCATGCATAACTGAAATATTTTTAACTATACAGTGCAAAAGGTATTTTTCGTAGTAAATAAAATATTGTGTTGATAGTATTTAGTTTTATTATTTTCCCAAAATTACTTGACGGACACGTCTAATAAGACTTTAACACTTTTTAAGAAAAACTGTTACGTTGATCTATAAACGTTCGCCACTCCAGCCGTAGGCCAACTGGGCCCAGAGCCTCGGCCACAATGGGGACCCCATCTCGTTCTCGACTCAGCCTTAAGAAGGTCATAATTCGAACAATTTCAAAGGTCAAATGTTATTTCTGGTTGTATTCTCCGGAAAACTGCACGATACGAGGTATGTAAATTAAGTAATGAGACTGCTAGCGTAGTGTTTGATCTGGCAACACTGGGGAAGTGGAACATGGAGGGGAGGTAGGTAAACATGTGATGCGTCATCAGTATGAATTTGAAGTCGCTGAGTCAAGTTAATTGGCTGTATTGATTTATTTAGTGAAACAGGTTTTTCTTGTGTGTTCTGAAATGAGTGACAGTGCTTTCAAGTTTTGCTTCAGACTTGGACACAACGCAACGGAAACATTTACAAAATTTCAGGAAGCCTACGGATACAGTGTTTTTTCAAGGGCCCAGGGTTTTCGGTGGTTTAAGGCATTTTCAGAAGGAAGAGAATCAATTGAAGATGAACATCGCAGCGGAAGGCCCTCAGTTTCAAAAATATCTGAAAATGTCGTTAGAGTCCGGGATCTTGTGCGTTCAGATCGTCGCTTGACAGTCAGAATGATTGGGAAAGAGTTGAATATGAATCACACCACCGTTCATCAGATTTTGACCAATGAATTGAAGATGAGAAAGATCTGCGCCAAAATGGTTTCGAAAAATCTTTCTCAGTGAACCGTATCTTGGCCAGTAAGAACATTCCTGTTGCTCCTCAGCCCCCTTATTAGCCCAACTTGAAAGCGTGTGACTTTTTCCTCTTTCCAAAATTGAAGAATCATCTCAAGGGACATTATTTCGGGACCCTGGAAAACATTCAAACGGCTGTAACCGACTAGCTGAAGACTATTCCAATATCCAAGCTTCATCAGTGCTATGAGGAGTGGAAGAAACGTCTACAGTGCTGTCTGGCTTCAGAATGCAGTTACTTTGAAGGAGACAATGTTGAATTGTAAGTTTATTTGAATAAACAAGTGAAAAAAAACAGTCTCATTGTTTAATTTACACACCTCGTATATCAACAGGCTACATGTTATGACCCTCATTTACGTACAGGCCTAACATACATGGTCATTACTCATTGAGTCAAAAGTCAGCCGTTGGTCGAGCTGATATGTGCTATTGTAAATCATGCACATTTATTCGTTTAATATTATTGTATGTTTAAAGTTTTTAACAACTTATGATATGTACTGCTTACTTTTAAGGGTCATAGATGGCGCCTACATTTGTGTAGGGTCCCAGGGTTTCAAGAAGTCTTAGGGCGTCCCTCGTCCTAAGGACCATTAATGATGATCTTGTTAACAAAAATAGTTATAATGAAAAGAACCCCGTGAGTGATATTGTTCACAGGCACAACAAAATTCGATTCTTATGTCCATACAATAAAATACAAGCTAAACGTCTAAAATTTCGGAGTAATTGGATTTTTATTTCATGGATTATTTCAGATGTAACTGAACTAATGTGCTTTATTTCACATCTGGCTCTTTTGGATGGATTAGGATCAGTGCTCCTTTTAAAAATGCGTGATTTTCTCTTTTTGAGATTTTTTTTCCGTAGAAAAAAATATTGAACCAGAGAGACAATAGACATCTGCTCATCAAATATTGAACTTGCAGTTTTGGGGGTACATTCAACCGGCAGATTTATAAACGAATTTTAGGTTACACACAAATATATAAATGACGTGTAAAATAATAAAAATAAATTCGATGAAATCATACAGTAAAAAAACGAACGACTTTATGGAATCTTAATATTCTAGATAATCCAAACTTATGAATAAAGTTTGAAAAATATTTTCATTTTCGGAAGTTTCGAAATTTTGAATTTGGCAGAAATTTCAAAATTTTGAATTTTAGTGACATAATTATAGAAATCACACACATCACGCATTTACACGTATCCAGAAGTGTTGGAGTCGAAAGAGAAGGATAAAACTTCTATGGGGATAAAGTTATATTCTTGGAAGAAGCCCCTGCATCGTCGGGCTAAACGGGAAAGAGGGAAATACCCATCCGACCAAGCAAAGAGTTTGAAACTATTTATGAAAGGAATTTTAACGATATAAAAAAAAAAAAACACACCAGGAAGTTCTGATACTGAGATTAGAAGAAGGAATTTCCATGGGAAAAAGCTATACACTCGAAGAAGCCCTTACACCGTGCCATGTAGCATGTATAAAATATAATCCGTTGCAACAAATATCTTAGAAACTGAATCCTTTGCTCAGTATTAGCTCATTAAGAAGTAATACTCGAATAAATATTTATCTTCGCACACACGTACCTTTTTTCTCAAATGAACATGATTCCATTTCTACCTTTACATACAAGTGAATTATTACATTCAGGTAATTAACTGATTTATTAAATTCAGGTAAACGTATTAATCGAATCAATATTACAGTATTAGAAAAGAAAATGAAAATCACACACACTTTTGCATACCTGAGGGTTCATTCTTACCCTTTTGAA
This sequence comes from Trichonephila clavipes, assembly GCA_019973935.1. Classification (NCBI taxonomy): domain Eukaryota; kingdom Metazoa; phylum Arthropoda; class Arachnida; order Araneae; family Nephilidae; genus Trichonephila; species Trichonephila clavipes. The sequence goes on from BMAU01016951.1 coordinate 65,050, forward strand.
AATTAGTACTTTTTAAGCTTCTATTCTGAAGCCATTTTGATCTATCTAATACCGAAAGGACTTTTTAAAACAAATATATATGTTAAAGCCTCAAACTTTCTTAGCATTTTCATACCAAATTTTTGATGATGCTGTGAAAACTCCCGAAGTTATTGAGAAATAACTAGTGAAACTTAAAAAAACCTATCTCTTTCTATCTTTAAATTCATTTTTCTCAAAACAAAAAAAATCAAAGCTTGCGTGCAGGATTTCTCAAAATCTATTCATGATACAAATTTGAAATTTCATACACGTATTCAAAATAAGATACTTCATATCGTATACAACAATTTTCAAAAATAAATCTTAATAGAATTTTTTTTTATGTAAATTTGAATTTTTTTAAAAAAAATTTAAAATTTTCGTTATAATTGTATCTAAAAATTTTTTTTTTCTTTAAACTTCTTAAAAGTTAGTATAACTTCAAAAATCAACATTTTTATACCAAGTAAAATTAACTCTGTACTTCAGAATTTTGCACGGTGTAAAATACTGATTTTCATATTTTTAAAATTTGTCCAATTTCTATTCCTTTTAAACTTTTTTAATGTTTTCTCAAATTCTCTGAAATATTCACAAATAATGTAAATATATATGATTATCAAACGGTAAAAATTTCAAATTATTGTTTTCTTTTATTGCTAAGTTACTTTGGTTTGAAGACGGATGTTTTTTAGAGTGCACGGACATATATGTTAATACTCCTGAGACCTATTAAAACCAGTTTTGTGTAAAGGAGCAAAAGTTAAGATTTCGCATTGAAAATAAATATATTTTCACATGCATAAAAATGAGATAAATTGAAATATTGCTCAAAAACTAAAAATTAATTTCTTAAATGCAAAATATACATCAGTGTTTCTCAAACTGTGGGGCGAGCCTCCCAAGGGGGCGTGATAACTCTAAAAGGGGGCGCGAGCATATTGAAAAGTCAAAAACAAAAGATTATTTAAGAAATAAATTAATTTACTGAAAGTAAACAAACAAAATGCATTTTTACAGAATAAAAAATAAAAAACACATTTACACTGATGTAATGTACTTATAAATGTATCAGTACTGCACAATGTATTTTATAATTAATTTAACAATACTAAATTAAGAACAAGTTTAATAATTACCTGTAACTCCATGGGCTTGTCATATATAAAATTTTATACAAAAATTAACTCTATTTCAATAATTTGTATGGTTTATAATTAATGTCTTAACTTCCGATTAAAAGTTACCCGATTTGCTCCCCAATGGCTCCGTTTTTCACGTAGGTCCGAGTATGTGATGCATTGGGGGAGAGAGGAAGAAAAGGAATAAATAAACAAGTTCTCTTAAATAAATAAATCTTTCGCAAACATGTCACGGTCCTTTTATTGCATTCCAAAACCTAAAGAAAAGTTTTATGGATAGCAGTGCACAGAAAAGATTGTACTTTGAAAAGACGTATGTATACGTCTGGGGCAATTAACGCTTTGGTTGAGCGAGACGTTTATATACGCCGGTGACACTCAAAGGTTTAAAGCGGTAATGTAGTTGTGGCGTGTCAAAGTACAGTACTATAGAATTCAATAGATTGTTATTGTATGGAGGTGGGCACGACGAAAATTGTGATTGAATATTGGGTTGCAAGTATCGAAAGTTTGAGAAGCATTGTGATGTACCTCCCCTTGGAAGGACATCCCTCGAAGTATTAGCGTGAACTAGAGGTGTAGGGTTAGCGAAAGAACTCGGATCAAACATTATCTTAGTATGACTTTATTAAGATATTCAACTTAAACCTTTAACAAATATAATTATAATAATTAATATGAGAGAATATACGATGACGTAATACGCAACACACAATATATGTATATTTATAATAAGACCTAACTCAATTCAGAGCAATCTCAATAAGCGAACCGACTAATCCTCGATTATAATATTAAATTAATCAATTCTACCTTATTTTATCTCGTAGTAACTTTAATCTTTATCTGCAATGGGATGCAGCTTGACAGATAACTTCTAGTCGAACACCAATATGTTTATCCACGACACGTAGACATTAATCAATTTTGAACTACGAACTGTAGTAATCATCAACTGCCACAACGCACCTCAATTGTCTAACATTCCTTTACATTGCCATCCCGCTTACTCTAAGATCCTATATTTAAATTTGGTTTTATTTGCATTTCTTCTTCACATCTCGTTTCTTGGATTTGGTGGGAAAGGAGTTGCCATTAATTCTGGCCCAAAGAACCCAAAGGACTTTTTAAAGAAAAGACGCGTAAGACGTCACAGCATTGATGTACATTAATTGTTTTACTAGAGTGTTAAATCATTGATTCCCTTAGTCCACTAATCACGAAGCTTCCTCTCAATCCAGATCTCTTCACTTCAATTCCCAAATACACTTCGATAAGGGATGGAGGAACGTTTCGTGTTTCATTTAGCAAAGATTCCAAGCTTTCATTGTTTTCCTTTTGAAAATGTTTAATTCATTTCCTGACCTTTTATGAATAGAATTAACATGCTTTACCCAGGGTCCCGGGATTTTTGATTGATTCTTTTTAAAATTTCACTATATAATATTCTAATGCCGCGTTCCTCAAACTGCGGGGCTTACACCCACCAGGACGCCGATACCCTACTTGGGAGGCGTGAGCATTTCGGTAAGTTGAAAACAAAGGATTATTTAAAAAATTATTAACTTACGGAAATGGATAAAAACAAAATACATTCTCAGATAATAAAAATATAATACACTTATAAATGTATCAGTACTGCACACAATTTGACAATTAATTTAACAATATTTAGTTAATAATTTTAGTGACCCAATTGGATTGCATATATAAAGTTATATACATAATTTAATGCTTACCCTGAAAGTTTGTACTGTATATAATTAAAGTCGTATTATAGCTCTATAGTGTCAAAATATATTACTAATAAAGTCAATACATTGTTGTTGTAGGAGATGGACGCGATAAAAATTATGATTGAAAATTATGTCGGAAAGATTGAAAGTTTGGTAAGCACTGCTCAAATGAAACTGAATGAAAGACATTAATAATAGTAACTCTTTAACTCTGTTTGACATTCCATAATTTCTAATCCGAATGATATCCGGAAAACTATTTACAAGTGACGTTAAAAAAGTTAGAGAGAAACAGTAAGTAATTAATGTTTTTAGTTGTTGATCATTAACACATTAATCCAGATTTTATTTGAACATAAGGGAATCACAAAACGCATAAACATTATATACAAGATGTAAATACTGGCTAACATCAAATTCTAAGCCTTAATTCAGACTCGAATTCTTACTTTTTGCATCCAAGTGTTTGAAATTCAATCCCAATATCTGCTTCGCATGTATGTGTGACATAAACTAAACTAATGTCTTCTGTAATTTAATCTAAAATCTCATATTGGCTCTCGGCAGCTTATAGTGAAAGTTTACAAAGAATACACAAACTACAGCTAGTTTTGCTTCATACATATTCGGATAAAGTTTGAACAAGGGTTGGTTGGAAGGTGACAAACTAATGGAACAGAATAATTTTTCCCACAAAAGTCATAATACATAATAGTGAATCTGAAAAAGGAAATTTTCTGTACTTTTTAAGAATAAGAAGTTTTCATAAATATTTGTTTTAAAATACGCGAGTTCCGAATATAATATCTAAACCAGTGTTTCACAAACTGGGGTAGGTACCACCTACGAGGATATGATAGCTGTACGAGGGGGTGCGAGCATATTGAAAAGTCTAAAATAAAAAAAAATATTTAAAAAAGAATAATTTGTTTATTGAAACTAACAATTCTCTCTCAAAATACATTCGGACATAATAAAAAAATTAAAAACACATTTACTCTCATATACCGGGTGGGCAAAAAGTCCGTAAAAATTTTCAAAATTCATAAAATTCGGAGAAATGAACGAAAAAAAAAAAACTGTTTGCAGGATCAGCATTAGTATGTCACGGGATTTTTTTAAGCTAGAAAAAAAATAATTCGAAAAACATCCGGTAGGTGGCACTGATGTACGCAAATCAAAGAAACAATGCATAAATAACGAACAGAAAACTTTCAAAACTTTATTACACCAGAATATGTTCCACATGACCACCACCACAGGGAGAAGACATTCCAGACGAGTGACAAATCCAGCAACGGCAGAGTGCAACATGTCCGGATGTATGGAGGATACTTCTCTGCGGATCGCATCTTTCAGTTCCGACTGACTTGATGGACCGGATAGACACACGCGAGATTTCAAATATCCCCACAACCAGAAGTCTGCCGGTGTTAAATCTGGAGACCGAGGATGCCATGGGTACCTGCAGCACTTGCTAACGATTCTGTCTTCCCCGAACGTCTGTATCAGGAATGCCTCAACCGGGTTAGCAGTGTGACTAGTTGCTCCATCCTGCATGAACGTGACATTCGAAATCTCACATCGTTGAAATTAACATGGCACGACAGTCTCCCGCAGAAGCGTTAGATAACGCTGAGCATTTACCGTTTCCGTTATCCATCCATTTACTGGGCACTGCGTTTCAAAGAAGAAGGGTCCTATGATAAATGAACCCGTGAAACCACACCATGCTGTCACTTTTGGGGAATGCAATGGCTTCTGTGTGTACTCACGTGGATTAGAGGTCGCCCAAATGGAACAGTTATGGTTGTTAACGTCACCATGAAGCGAGAAATGACCTTCATCTGTCCACAAGATGTTAAAAACCCATGTGGGATCCTGTTACATTTTAGAGAAGGCCCTCTTCACAGATTCTTCCCTCTGTGCGGTATCTGCTAGCAAAAGTTCATGGCACGATTGCAATTTGTATGGGTACAGCTGGAGGATTCGACGAAGAATATTGCGGACAGATGATGGTTGTAAGCCCAATCGTCTGCAGCTTCACGAGCACTGTTGGTCCTTGAAGCTGCTTTGGACGCAATCGCTTTTATTTCGACAGCAATGCAAGGTGCTCGTGCTTCTTTCAAGCATGGTCGTCCAGCTCATGCTCGATCCTCCAACTTTCCAGTTTCCTCAAAACGTTTAACAAGCTTTAAGAGATATGCAGGTGTTAAAGGGCCTTTTCCACTCTTCACATTTTTCTGAACTCGGAATTGACGCAAGGCAATGGTCGCTGATTCCTCGTTCATGTAAAATAACTTCACCAACAAAGCTTTATCCGGCGCACTGAGCATCCTTGTTCACATTCACTGTTTGTAATGGTGAAATGAATGTGGATTCATTGAGAGCAAAGGTTTTTATAGCCGTCTAATTTGCATATTTACACCACAGATGCTTGTAACAGCGCCACATACCGGATGATTTTCGAGTTATTTTTTTTCTAGCTTAAAAAAATCCCGTGACATACTAATGCTGATCCTGCAAACAGTTTTTTTTTTCGTTCATTTCTCCGGATTTTATGAATTTTTAAAGTTTTTACGGACTTTTTACCCACCCGGTATTACACTTAAAAATGTATCATTACTGCACAATGTATTTTATAGTTAATTTAACAAAACTAATTTAGGAACAAGTTTAATAATTACTGGTGATTCCATTGGCTTGTCATATATATAAAATTATATACAAAATTTAATACTTATCTTGATAATTTGCACAATTTATAATCACAATCACTTACCTGCTGATTATACGTTACAATTACGCTGCACAATGCCATTGTTTTCCAAGCAGGTGCGCGTAGGTGGTGTATAGGGGGAAATAAATAAATAAGCAAATCCTCTGAAATACATAAGGCCTTTTCGAACACTGTCAAGGTTCTTTTATTGCATTCCAAAGCTTTCGGAATATTTTTACAGATATCAGTGCATAGAAAAGATCGTACTTCGGAAAGACGCATTTATACCCCCGAGGGAGTTAACGCTTTATTTTTGCGAGACGTTTTTATACGCCGGTTGCACTTAAGAGGTTAGAGTTGTGTTGTAGCTTTAGCGTCAATGTATAGTATTATTAAATTTAATACATTGTTATTGTATGGAGGGGGCACGCAATGAAAAGTATGATTGAATATTGGATCGCAAATGTTGAAAGTTTGAGAAGCATTGATCTAAACTCAATTTCACAAACATAACTTAAGAATATAAGAGTCGGCTCTATATAATAGAGAACAGTTTCATACACTTCTCAACATTTTTACAACTCTAACTGCTTCTGTTCCTCTTCTAATTTGAAATTTTTTAACAGATAAATCTAAACTGAATAAGATTTTCCAAACCGTTCAGATTCCTTATATATATATATATATATATATATATATATATATATATATATATATATATATATATATATATATATATAAATCTTCTGTGCGTGTGTTTGTCACTAAACTCCTCCTAAACGGCTGGACCGATTATAATGAAATTTTTTTTGTGGGTTCAAGTAAATTCGAGAATGTTTAGATTCACAATTCGGTCCGATATCGCAATTAGTTAAAAATATAGTAATCACAAAATTCAAAAATAAAACTCAACATTCACCTGCATTGTTGTAACAACGCTATTGTTATAAACAAGCAATATAAAAAAATTTAATCAATTCCTATTTATATCAACCAAGACAAAATTTATTTTAGCTACTTTTTATTAAATAGTTGCGATTAATATAATTATTTATATACATATGACAGAATCCCAACATTAAGTGGTAATTCATTTTTGTTAATTGTCATTAAAATACGTTTTGTCATCCAAAACAATCGTGTATATAAAATTACCTTTCAACTGAATGCTTTAACACATGAGAAAAAAACCTTTCAAATTTTGACATAAGTCGCCAAAAGGGTAGCTAAGTCGCCAATGTGGCTGTATTTGTAATTTTTTAAATAATTAGTTTTAATCAATTAATTTTTATTAATTATAATTAAATTATTGTATTGTCATCCAAATTAATCATGTTCATTACATTTCAGCTCAATTGAGCGCTTTAAAATGTATTTTATTAACGATTGAAAATTCCACCAAGATAAATAAATAAATAAACAAACAAACAAATAAAATATGTGTAGAGATCGTGAGCTAATAGTAGGAATTGAAAAAGACGTAAGATGGCGTCGAAATTGATTTTCTGCCAAACTGGCCAAACCTGGTCTTTAGTGTTACAAAAATGCAGACGATTCACACTTTTTAGCGTTTTTAGTTAATATATTTTCAAATAATCTCTATATATGTAATTCTTCTGTGCGTGTGTATGTAACTGAACTCCTCCTAAAATAATCATTGTTCACCTGTAATTTGGTTTTTCATAATATAGAATTGCGTATTTGATATCTATGACGTATTCTTTTTTTTAATTCATTTTGCAATAGCATTATACACGAATTGGATCTTTCTTTTATGAGCACCAACTTGCTGATAATTTATTTTATTTCGTCATTTTCAAGTAACTCTTTTAATGACAATAAACATCAATTTTAGTCTATGTTCTAACATATCAATTTTTTCATGACTTTTTTATGGAATAGAGGAAAAGAAGAAATATATTACAATAAACTTTACGAAATTAACACATGTATATTGAAAAGTTATTGACAAATTATGAAAAAAGTAGATCTTTCAAATAAATTAATTTTATATCAACATATACAGGACCCTAAATGCGTATAGTCTACGAACATTTACTATCAATAAAGGAATTACGAAAGTTTAACTGTCTTTCCACAGTTGAACTGTTTATTTCAGAATTAAATAGTATACAATTGTTAAACTTTTGTTTAAAAAAATATTACATTTTTGCATATTTTACAACCTAATTTAAACGTTTAATCAGCCATAACAATTAAATTTATCTCTAGCACATATTAGTTTATTTAATTTTACTTTATATTATCCTCCAGCGATATTTTTTAACATAATTCCCATTTTAAAATTTCTAGAGAAATAAATATTTCATCAATTTACTTCGCTTCTGACGGATGTTAACCTGGAATTTAATAAGCGTGACTCAAAACGATACTTGGATAATTTTATCTGAAATTTTCCTGGAATTACCAATGCTATATTTGTGATTCACAAGAATAATTAAAATGGAAAAGGACTAGTAACTGAATGTACTATTTTATCTTTTATTTTAAAATGTAATTTGGTGATTACATTTAACGTAAAATAACACATTAAATCCAAATTAAATTCTGACTTTGTAAAAAATTGTATTGACACCAAATTTATTAAGCATTTGTTTGTTTTTTTCTCTTTATATTTACAAAAGATACGAATACATGTTGCTAAAATTTTAAATTTATTTTTGTTTAATAAGTGCAATACAACTTTTTTAATTCGTACTAATTAATTTATTCTAACTGAATTTTATTATAAATGATTTTATGTGTCTAATTAATTATTTTTCTCATATTCTTGAAATAATCATTACAATAGGTGGAAGTTTTGTTGAATGCTTAACAATTGTGTTTTTCTAAAATTATTCCTTGACAATTTTGTCTAAACGCAATATATAAAAATTTGCTATATATTTTATGATATTAATCAAATATGAAAAAAAAGAAAACAAGGAAATTTACATTTTACCCTTGAGATGAATCTTTAACCGTCTGCAAGTTAATTTTAGTATGCAAAATTTATTAATAGTATAATTGAAATATTTAATACATTATTTTTTTTTATTTCATAGATGATAATTTAATTAAAACATATATACTTGAATCATTAAATACATATACCACCTAATAACATGCAATACGAATCATTTTTTTAATTTCAAAACAAATGATAAATTTAGCATATAGAGAGAGATAAAATAGCAATAGGGTATAATTTATATACCTTAAATTTAATTAATATGCCATTTGAGTCAGGAATGTAACTATATCATACATTAACTATTTTTCATTCAGTCTCTAAAATTCATTTAATTAAATTAATCATAGAACACACACCATAAATTTTATTCACATTAATTTATATTTATACAGTTCTGTAACAAAATGTTCATAATTTGGAAAACTAACTGAAATTAAATGGTGATAAAACAAATTGGGATGAACAATAATAGTTGTCCAATAAAATATCTAACAATTCTTAAGTTTGCTGAAATGCATGTTACATTCATATTGAAAGTATGGAAGTTTTATGGTTCAAACTGCTGTGGAAATTATTTTAAAATTTCTGCCATGTATCACAGTTTTCTTTTCTTTTTGCAAAATTAACTCTGTCACAAACTTAATAAATTATGAATTTTTTTTCTGAAAGTAAATATACTCATGTTTGTCACACGAAATCATAATTGACAAAAGAAAGTACGCTAGGAAATTATGAGATGATTGTTTTCCTCTATTTTTCGGCAGTCTCCACTGATATTAAGACATTTGTTGTAGCGCGAAATTCGTGCAAAGAAACCCCTCTGGTAAAATCTCGTGTTTTTCGAAGCAAGGAATTGTCAAACCTGCTTCATTTGAGTATTCTTTTGGAAGTTACGCCCCGTGAGTGGGATTTTAAGGAAGGGAACATTTCCAATGGGGTATGGTTGTTTTCATTAATGGATGTGGATGAATGCCCACAACAACCTTCACCTTATACAATCTCCCTTCCTCCTCTGAATACACGGTATGGTCAAAAAGTTCCCGGAATAGGTCAAGTACAATTTATTAAAAAAGTTGAACAATAATTTAATCTTATTAGATTTCAAAATACTGCCCTTCTGCACCCACATAATTGTTCTAGCTTTCATATAAATGTTTAAAATACTCCTGGAATCCATTTTTAAGAGGTTCTTCAGTTACTTCGCCACATTTTCTCTCGGCGTTTATATAAGTGAATTTTTTCCTTCCTAGGAGATTGTTTTGCTTTCTATTCCGTTAATTGAAGTTTTGTATGAGGGCTGTAAAAGAAGCACCATGTCTCATCTCTTGTCACAATTTCCTTCAAGAATATGTCATATTCATGTTATTCCAATCAAATCTTTGGGCATCGTCATTCTCATTTATTTTTGTTCAAGTGTTAACATTTTCGGAACATGTGCAAGACAACAAGATGTTGTCCATTTTCAAATCATCACGAAGAATGCTGTGAATGCTACCATGTAAAATTCCAATTACAGAGGCAATAGTATCAGTGGTTATCCGTCTGTTTGCACCAATGATATCTTCAACACGCTCAACATTCTCATCTGTGGCAGAAGTAGAGGGGTTGCCATATCGGTTCCCTTCCGATGTCTGTGCGACTTTCACGAAAAGGCTTATGCAACTCGTACAATGCTATTTTGTCCATACCATCGTTTTCGTATGCTTACTTAAGCCTCTCGAGTGCATCAGAAGGGGGTTTCTTGAGAAAAACGCAGAATTTGATGTTTTAAATTTGCTCCAAAAACGAAAATTCAAACTCCATCAAATGAAAAATTATATTACAATTTGTCAGCATAGCCGTTTTTTCCGCTTAGGTACACTGCATCTAAAAAATCGGGAAAAAAAATATTTTAGTGCGTAAAAAAAAATTCTGGCATAATAAAAAATAAACAACATTACACTGAACAATATATCCAATACTAAGTTAAGGACATCATTAATAATTACCAATAACCGCATGTGCTTTTCATGTATAAAATTATAACAAGCTGAACATTTGTAACACTTATCATGAAATTAATCGCTTGTACTTCTGCTCTGAAAGAATAAATAAGCATATGAAAAAGTAAACTGAACATTGAGATTTTTTTTTACTTTTTTGAATAATTTTATGGATACAGTGGAAAATGAAAAGCTTAACAGTTTCATGTTGCTACGCACTTAAAATGATATTACAATGACAATTGATCCCATTGATATTATGTTTTTGTTGAATGCAGCGATTTTTCAAACTGTGAGGGCACTGTATTAATGATTTTACAATAATCAAAAAGCCCCCAATGACATTGGGCAATGTATAAGTGAAAAGTAAGGCGATAAGCGATGAAACAGATGATAATTAACAAGTTGCACGAGCATATTAAAAAATCATGATGTCATAAAGTGAGAAATGAATAAGAGTGACCAAAAACAAGATTTTTTTAAAAAAAAAATTACCAAAGCTTACTGAAAGTAAACAAAATACATTCTAACGCTGCAGTAATGAAAAAATAAAACACCTGTGTGAATATAGGTGATTTGACTCTATACTTGTGACCCAATATTCAATCATTATTTTCATCGCACCCCCTTCCATACAGTAACATTGTATTAAATTCAATAATAGTATACTTGAAGCTAAAGCTACAATACGGCTTTAACCTCTTAAGTGCCACCGGCGTTTATAAACATTTCAGTCAGCCAAAGCGTTAATTGCCCCTGACGTATATATATATGCCTTTCCGAAGTACGGACTTTTCTGTGCACCGATATGCTTACAATTTTTCCAAAGGCTTCAGTTGGCAAGAAAAGGACCTTGAAAGTGTTTACGAAGGATTTACTTATTTCAAAGAATTGTATATTTACTCCATTACGTCTGTGAAGATCCCCTTGGATCTCACTTTGAGAACGAGAATAATTTTGAGTCAAAGAAGAAACAGTAGCCATTTTAATGAATAACTTTCTTTATTTGGTTATCTTTCCCAAATAGAATCAAAGACTTTTAATAACAAATATTTTAAAATAGATATATGAGGTTTAAAAGGGACTTTCCTTTATATTAACTTAAATATTTAATGATCCTATTAATTAACAATTAGAATATCGATCACGCAGAGATTACTGCAATAAGAGATCCCAGAATTATATTCAAAAATATTCCTATTGAACATTTAACTTTAATCTCGCTCTTAATATAAAGCTTTAATGAGACTTTAATTATAAATCAATATTTACCACACTGCAGTTCAGCTCTTCCTGAGATTAATTTATCCACCTAGAAATCTTCAATAATAAATCTCTAACTTCACTATTATACTTTCCTGCTTCAATCTCTCTCTCCTACTGCTTTTTACTTTACTATTCCGTTTGACTTAAATATTTTATCTAATATGCATAATAAGGAATCCCTGTCCTCTTTTTGGAACTGATTGGAAATAGGTAGGGGAATTAAATTTCCCTAAAAAGACGTCTCAGAAGGTTAGTGATAAAGTTCCGTATAGATTTGTCACACGTCCCGCTTAAGAAAACCCATCTCATACGTACACCTACGTAGAAAATAGTGGCATTTAGCAGCGAATCACGTAACTTTGAATCGGCAGTTAAGAGATTAATTATAAACCGTATTTATTATCAAGTTAAATGCTAATTTCTGTGTATAAGTTTATATATGACAAGCTCAGGGGTCACTGGTAATTACTAAACTCGTGTCCTTAACTTATTATTGTTAAATGAATTATAAAATACACAAATGCATTTATAAGTGTACTATATCAGTTTAAATGTGTTCATTCATTATGTCAGAATGTATTTTTTTCATCTTTTTCAGTAGATAAATAATTTTTTTAAAACAATCTTTTGTTTTTGACTTTTCAATATACTCGCGTTCCTTAGGGGGCGCGCCCCACAGTTTGAGAAACGCTGCTCTAGTAGTATACAACACTACTAGACACTACTAGTGAGTAGTATACTCACTTCAAGTTTAATTAATCACTGCTCCGTTAGCAGTCCATCCTATCTTTTTCTCTAACCTAAAAGCTTAGACTTCATATAGTAGTCTTAATTTGCATGCTCACGTTTTCTTCTTTCGGAGAAAGTTTTATAATTAAATAATTTTTAAAGACCAAATATACCTCAAGAGGACTATTAGTGGAAAAATCTGGGATAGACCCATCTCAATATATTTAAATTTAATTGCGTTAATAATGGTTAGGACTTCACAGCATTAATTAACATCCTAGTACCTAGTACCCTATAAATATACGTATTTTGAATAATTAATCTATTTTTTCAGGCTATTTTTTACATTTATAAAATATGTTCTCTGAAGTAATACTGATATTATGGAGTTAAATAGTTGTCAAAGATTTAAGGGAGCAATTAGCGTTCACTTTCCGTTATTTGTATTAGTCCTTAAAGTGTAAAATACTTACACATTTATCAAAGAGTTTGAATGAAATTGATATATATTAAATTTATTTTGGATGATAATGTTGTATGTAGATTGAAAATGTGTAGGTAATGAATTCACCATTTTAGTAGTATAAATAATAATGAGATTTTCGTTATTTTAACTAAATACAACTCGTTTCTTAAAGATAATTCCCAATAAATGTAAGAAGGAAAAAAACAATCGTTCTATATGATCACAAAGGTTTTTTAATGAAAAAAAATAATTAAAAATATTTACTGTAAAATTTTCAGCAATCACAATTGAAATTATAACCAATGTTTACACTATAAGTAGTTCCACAACAGCACTTTAAATTATAATTATTTCGTGTTTTTTTAATTTTTTTTTTACTGAAAGCTTTTATGTACACCTCAAAGTATCAAATGGAGCAAAGGAGTAAGTATACGACATTTTACTTAAGAAAAAAGAAAAGCTGAAAATCATGGAATTTTTACAAACGTTTACATTAAATTTACAGAAATTTCAAAAGAACTCTATTGGAAATAAGCTGTTGAAACTCTAGAGACCAATTTATATTAATGCCTTTGAGAGGTAGTCCTAGGATCATTTTTTTCAATCCCTACTATTATCTCGTAGTATATATTTATTTATTTATTTATCTTGGTGAATTTTTTCAATCGTTAATAAAATACATTTTAAAACACTCAATTCAGCTGAAATTTTATATGCATGATTAATTTAGATGGCAATACAATAATTTATTTATAATTATAATTAATAAAAATTAATTGATTAAACTAATTATTTAAAGAATTATAAATACAGCCACGATGACATCATTTTTGGTGACTTAGCGACCCTTTTGGCGACTTTTGTCAAAATTTGAAAAGCTTTTTTTTCTCACGTTTTAAAGCATTCAGTTGAACAGAAATTTTATATACATGATTGTTTTAGATGACATTCTGATAATTTAATGATAATTAATAAAAATTAATTACCACTTCATGTTGTGATTCTGTCATATGTATGTACATATTTATATTAATTATAACTATTTAATAAAAAGTAGCCTAAATAAAATTTTCCTTTGTTGATCTAAGTAAGAATTGGCTTAATTTTTTTTTATATTACTTGTTTTCTGACAAACTTGGAATACAGAAGGAGCACATGTTCTACATTTTCCAATACTGCAATTACAGGATCCTATTTACATTTTTGGAATTATAAAAGTATTTCTTTTATATTTCATTTAAAACTCTATAAATAATACAATTTTTGAAGCATGCTGTCGTAGATTTGAAATCATGAATTTCTGGCGACAAAACTTAGAAAGTCTAGTTCAGCAAGAAATATTTTATGAGGACGCGGGACAGTATAGCAGCATGTCCCACTTCTATTGAGACTCAGTTTGACTTTGAATTAATTTCATCCTCCATGGAGGAAGTAGCTCGTCCCAGGATCTAATGGTAACTTGAGAAAAGTTGTTAATTCTATTTAAATTACGAAGGGAGTAAAGCACTTAGAAGTAATCAAACTGATAATGGAATCAATGCAAGATTTTCTTATTTATTTTAATTCTTTTCCTGATCCTTGTTTAAACTTCGAGCAATTATTCGCTGCCTTTCTAAAATTTGGAATTCTTATTTATTTGAAATACCAAATTCTTTATGTATTCAACTTCATTTGTGATTACAAAACTACATTAATTTTTACCAATTAAATATTTGGTTTGCTCCGTAATGAAAAGAATAAAAGGTAAAAATTCACAAGTTATTTATTTTTTGTTTCTTAGTCATTTATTTGTTATCTCTTTTCATAGATTTGCTCTATAAAATGTTTTAGAACTAATTGATGTGGCATTAACATCTATGACAGGTGACTTGGGAAATACTGCTCTGCCGTAAATGTTTGTTAATGAATATGGCTTCTGAAGTTTGGCACCGGAGAATCACCTTTGATCACTTTCAGCAACAGTTATTCGCTTTTTAGACATTACAATTCGATTTTTAATACTCGTCGGTCTCTTTCACTGAGTTTTGCTTTGCCGAGTTTGTCTTGCATCCATGTGTGTATGCTGTCATGACTTCAGAACGTACCTCTAGAAATGTTAAAGTTGGGATGTTTCGGTCATACTTCCTCCAGCTAGATGGTTCCTACAATTTGGCCTCTTTGAAAATCTGAGAGGTATGACATGTTATGCTTTTCAAAAAAAATTCTTAAACTTACGGAACTTCAATAAAGCTACCAAATACTACTAGAATCTATACACATTCTATTTCAAAAAAATTGGTAGCGATTCTATAATTTAATGCTTACGAAGCGCATTAAAAAAGAGCATCTTTTCATAGATATTTCTATTATTTTGATAACCACATGTATATATCTCTTGAATGTTTTGTTTTCTTTTGATCAAAAAATTGAAAACAATAAAGTGTGTTTTCTGGATTGGTGTCCCAAAACCTGTATTTCTGACTACTAAAACTTTAACATGTATTGTTTTTAAAGCTAGTTCTTACTTAAAGGTAATATGACAAAGACAGCATGTCATATTTTATTTCAAGACTTATCTCTGTGGGAAAAGTATGGCAAATGTAAACGGGAAAAAAGTTTATTTTCGACATGTAGCATAAACAGCCCGAATGTATCAAAAAGAAGCTAACAAAATGAATAAAACTGCAAAAGCAGGAAGCTTAAAGAGTCTTACGACATAGAAAGAGGTGTAATCTCTCTCGCTCCTATGTATGTATGTATATATATATATATATATATATATATATATGTGTGTGCGTGTGTGTGTGTGTGTGTGTGTAAATGGATGTTTGTATACATGACCTCGCTGTATACAAATTTTTATGTAAGTAACAGAGTTGCTGACAAATATTACAATTTTAACATAAAATAAATACAAGATAGAGTAATATCAACACATTACACATCCAGATAGAAATTTTTTAAACTATTTTAAGCGTTCATTAGATTGATGAGCAGAGATGAGCTTAGGAAGGTGCTTTTAAAAATCCAGCCTCAAAGGGTGTTACGGGGAAATAAAAAAAATGCTTTTTATCAGTTATTAGACAGACATAATTAAAATTTAGCAAATATAATTTTTTGTTCAGCTGAGATATGCAAAAAGCTTTTTTTATGTTTAATTTGTAACGTCACGCAAAATTAACTCATTAAAAACTTCTTTATCCTTCAATGTGTATTGTTTAATTTTTTCATTACCCCTTGTGAAGAACAGATATACCAGCTAGCGATTCATATTAAACAGACTTTTCAAAAATTTGGATTTTTAATCACCAATAAAAGTATCAGTTGGATCTTTAAATAAGTTTTCCTTAAAACAGGGAATTTTCAAGTTACTTAATCATTTTCTCATATTATAAGTACTCAAAGTGTAAATAATAATTTTATCAAAAATGCAAATTTAAAAGTGAGTTTCAATAATGTAGTTTTTTTTCTTGTTTACTAAGAAAACAAATATTTCTTTAAAGTATGCAAAAAAAAAATGTTTTACCTTTCTTGAAAACTGTAGGCTCTACCTTTTTCCATTCTTGAGTAAATGGTACAAAAAGTCGGTCAGTATAACATGTGTGTGATGGATATAGTCTTTCCAAATTTACTTAAATTATTAATTTTCAGTAAAAAAAATTCATACGCGCTCGTTTAAAAATATACTATCATCAACATTACATTTCCCTTATAAGAATACTAAGTAACGATACGCCTAAAATTATATTTTCTTTCTTTTTGTGTTTAACTAAGCTTACGTCATTAAAATTTTTTTTAAAAAATAATTGTCATACCACTTTCTTATTCTTAATTAATTGCTTTTTTTAAAGAGCTTTGATATTTTCTTTTCTTTTAATTGCTAATTTTTTTCTTGAAATTAAAAAAAAACTAATTAGTATCTAACTTTTTAATTAGTATTATAATTGGCAACTCGAGAAGAAAAAAAATGGAACTCGCAAGATTAACTCTCGCTTTTGGAAACCACACTCTGACATTAACAACACATATAATACTTCTAGTTATAAATATGTAAAAAAGCGACCATTTCCTTAACAAGAAAATAAACTAAGGGAATTAATTTCTGTGTGTTTTTCATTTTTATTTTATTTTTTTACTCTTGTGCTCCATCAATAGTTTTGTTCATAGTTTGAAATAATTATTCTTAAAAAAATATCCATTTAAGTTCCTTTAAATACGAGGGTTGGGGCATAAGTCATGGAACTATTTTTTTCTTGTAGATATGTGAACGGATCACAAACGTATAAGTGTTGTGTGGAAGTTCTGCAGGCATAGTTGTGAGTATGCCCCTGGATTCCACCCTGGACACCTAGATTGATTTGAGACAAAAGACGACCAGACGACACTTTTACAATAACAAATTATATTTATTCACTTGAATCAATTATCAACCTTCTAATTGCAAAGATTAATCAATAAGTCTACGTCAATGTGATTGGCTCTTACTATTAAACGAAATCACGAAATATGATACTAATCAACTGTTAAATTCAATATCGAACGGGATTACCGGAATAAGAGAATGGAGAGATACATACAATTTGAATTACTAGCACTCATTAAATTACCACTAAGTTTATTATATATTTACACTTATGATCCGATAATCTAGATTTAAATTTCACCTTACTTTTACTACATCACTTTCCAGGCGTATCAAACTTTCCAATTGTAGATCACTGCCCAATGATCAGCGAGACGCTAATCGCACAATCAACTTGAATCTTCTTAGAACACCGTCAACCTAGTTCTTGGCGTAATAATCTACTGTTAAATTACAACACTGTCCTTAAATAATTTGACTAATTTTCATATCCTGGTGTCTTCTTTCAGAGCTGGTTGGAGATATACGCGAATTTACAAACCCCAAAGACACTTAAGAGTATTAGTGATAAAGTGCCGTACAGATCCGTCACATAGTGTGTTTGTAGATCAACAGACGGCTCCGTGATAGCTGGCAGAAGCGCAGTGAGGGCTGTGAAATCAGTCAGTTGGTGAGCGTCGTGCGAGTTGAAAGTAACATGTGTTGAGCAGCGCGCTTACATCAATATACCGTTTTCCGAGGGAGAAATGCGAAGAAATGTCACAGTGAATTAGTGGAAGCCAATTGGATATAATGACCAATGATACCATTCAGTGCCATGGTTTGCTAATGATGTGCGCCGACAGGTGTCCCGATTCACACATGGTGCTGCAAATGCTGAGGCTGATGACATTCAGCATCTCCTACATCGTTGACAGCGTGTAGTGACAGTAGCAGGGGACTACATTGAGAGTCTTTAGGTCCTGGTTTGTCAAGCTAACTTTATGTGTACTGTGTTGTCATTCTTTTGCACCACGAAGTCCATATTTCTCTGTATATACTACCGTAATAAATTAGTGTGTTAAGATATTTCAGAGCTATTCATTGTACACACGTGTAATTAACACCTTGTCCTTCCGTCCGCATATGTCACATTTTCCAACGGGACTGATATCTTCAAGAAAAATAATAGTTGCCAAGACTTTTGCCCCAGCCCTTTCGTACAATTAAGACATTTCGCTCCTAAAGTTTAATAAATTACAATGTTTTTTATAAATTCAAAAATAAGTTTACTGAATTATCAAGTAAGGAACAGAAATACCAATCATAACAATTATGTATAAAGAAATTTTATATTTTAAATGTTGATAATTAAGAATATTGCTTTCATTGTATTATACAATATGGATACAAAAGAGCCGTGGGTAGCCTAGTGGTTAGAGCATCGGACTCCAGACCGGAAGGCCTGGGTTCGATGCCCGATGCCACCAAACACCCTCCGAGTACACACGGAGTACGTGCTCGTTAAATCAGTGGGTCCGTAGTCTTGTGGGCTTAATCACGAGCGCAGGGACTGGAGAATATTTCCCTCCCTTTCAGTTTACATGCAGAAATTGTGGAGGTAGAGATAGAGGTCGTGTCGCCATCTATCGTCCCTTCGGGGAACTTCGCAGAGCTAAAATCGTACTGTCACCTGTATGGTGCTCAAGGCCAACGACAGGTGTACCTCTTGCCCATGCCACGATGAATTTTATGGGATTCGATCTGACTTCGTCAGACAGGTGGCATTAGAAAACAACAACAAAAGAAGAAATCCATATAAAATAATGCATCCATACAAAACAAAAGCAATGTGAAACACTTATATTTAGGTTACTGTTATTGCAAAAACAACTGTATATTATTCAATTTAATTCTTTAACAACTGGTGTCGTATAAATTAAACTTTAGTTTAATCTTCAATAATAATTATTTGAATCAAGTTTTGTAAGAAAACTTATTTAGTGCGATAGAAAATCGTTTGGTATAAGCATTTTTAATTTACAGAAAATTGTTCATAATACAAGGATATGTTTTTAACCACAAATATAGTAAAAGGGTTTTCAAAACAAAATTAAGAATTTCACATAAAAACAAAATTAAACACACACACAATATTTTTAGATGATTTATAATAATTTATTTCTTGGAATACATGTAATTTATTATCTGGTTTATAAATTGACACAATTTAAAAGGTAAATTACTTTACATAGTTATACAAGCAGGAAACTTGCAAAAGAATTAAATAAATGACTGTTTTCTATTTTATAATGGATTTAAGAATGAAAAAGAAATTGACTAATGTTAGAATAGTTGCAGAATATCTCCCCATCTCAGAAATAAATGTTTGAGCAATAGGTCTAGTAAATTTAATGTATTGATATTTAGTTAGTAACCGCTATGTGTTATATAAAACAATGATTGATGAAAAGGGCATGAATAACGATAAACTTTGAAAAAACTATAAAATTTCATAAAGAAATTTAAAAAAGGGGAAGAAAATAATAATTTTGATAGATTGTTAAGTAGAAAAAAATATCTGCTAGGAGAGGTATGAATTTTTTCATTATTTTACATCCTGAAAAAAGTTAAGGCTTCGAGTATTTCGTAAATTTACAAATTATACATACTACAAAGAATTACTTTTACAAAGTCATATTAATTTAAAAGTTACATAAAAGCAAGTTTTAGCTCGTTTTTGATTTACATCAGACTGTGAAGCAACATAAGGACTATCGGAACATAACTGGTAACTTGAAACCACGAACAAGTTACGAGGCCACCAACTTCGGTAATTACGTATTATCGCAACAATGGCCAACACTCATTATAACTCTCCAAGTTAGCAACCCCAATTTCGAATATGTCATATGTACTAAATTGGCAATCATGCACATCGTTTCATATAATGTCGCCAATAGGTTGCGATAATATGTAAGTACCTCAACCTCTAACTTCCACCTATGTAACATGATATTGATACATCTGTTATGTAATCAATAATTCTTGATAAAATGGTAAAGGAGACACTTTGAACGAGAAACCTTTTGGGATGACAAGATGGATTGAATTTAAGTTGTTTAAATGATTTTCATTAACAGGTTGTTACATTAAACGCCAGATGCTAATTTTTTCAAAGTAAATTCAATAAATAAAAGTTCGATCCTAGCAGGTTTGCAGAGCGTGCTCAGCCCGCGGGCGGCCAAAGTGAGAGGCATCCACAGGTTGCATACAATTCTATCAATCAGGCAAAGTTTTTTTTACGAATTTCTCGAAATAAAACTCATAATAAGTTGAATAAGTATGCTGATTTCTTTTAAGAATTACAGGCAAATAAAATGCCCTGATTTCTCTAATGCATAACATAAGAAAATATAATGTTAGTGCACAGTTCTACTTATGGTCCACAAATTGTTCATTCATTTGTACTTCTTACACACATCCTTCATTTGATAGCTAAATCCATGGCAGAGCCGGCAATACCTCAATAAAAAAGTTATCTTACTTATTAGCGACACTGTGGATCAATGCTTAAGAAAGGCACCTCAAAACTGAGTTTTACAAAAGTTGTTTCAAGAATATCTAATTTAGTTAATATTACCAACGGCATAGGAGTGTTTAAATGCAATATGCCTTTGGGGAAGTTAGAAGTTTTCGATTGAATAATAGCCGTAAAATTTAGAAGAATAAAATAGAAGAACAAAAAGGGCATTTTTTTATGCCTATTTATGTAATTTTATGAACGTTTTGCTTTCGTTCTTATACACGTATATGAGTTTATAACGTCAACTTTACATATTAGTCGAAATATGAAAAATCTTATACGAGGGTGGTACATTATATCTTCGCAAACGGGTGGCCGACACCCTAGTATCGGTTCTGATAACTTGTAAAATATTTTTTTATCCAATCTATTAATCGGAGGACACCAGGGAAGATCCCTGATAAGATAGATTTATGCTATCGAAACAGATAGTAATACTTTTTTATGTTAAAAACTGGTTGATAAAAGAAGATATGCCTGGAGAAGATTTCTGGAGCTGGAATATGCCCACCCAGGGCTATTCCGCCAATGAAGAAGATTAATGGGAGATGTATTAACTGCCACGAGTAGCAGCTTGTTTAGAAAAGTGAAGTTCTATAATGTTAATACCCCCATTATAAATATCCTAATGCTTAGTTTTGAAATGGAAGATGCTTCCTCACCTCTAAATGATGCTTCATCGGCTGTCTAACGGATTTGAGCACACATGAC
>BMAU01016952.1:0-52267 GCA_019973935.1 Trichonephila clavipes
GGTTTAATTACTAGCTATAAGTTGATTTATAAATACAAATGTATTCTTAATATTTTGTAGCTACTTTTATATAAATAGAACAATAACTTACATATTTTAATAAATAAAGAAAATACATTTTTAAAAAATATTTAAAAAATTGCAATATTTTACAAATATTTTGAAATACAAAAGATATATAATACTAAAATTAGGTAGGGTTTAAAGGGTATGATGCATTGTATAATTCTTTAAAGTTTTATACATCAGAGGCTAATATTTTAGAAAATAGCGTGCACAAAGCAAAAAATACTTAACATTTATTATAGAATTTTCATATGCATATGACTTTTAAAAATATTATTATATTTTAAACATTTTATACTTTTCTGAAGCCCCGTTCTATTATAAATAATGTGTAAAAGATTCGAATCATTTAATTTAAATTTAAAAGAATTATATCCGTTTGAAAATCGTTTATAGTTTCAGACCTCTAGAAAAATTTAACACCCCTGAGACCCTTAAAACATTAAAAACAGCATCCATGTTCGACAGCAACTGATGGAAGAATGATTGACCCGTGTCGGTGTGAAGGCAAATCTCTGTTCATTCTTTATCAGAATAGCTGTGAATAGGAAAAATTGCTACTGACTCGGAATCGTTTGGTGTGAAGGGAGCCTTACTGTAGCATGCCAAACCAATCTACCAATATGATTCAGCGTGCTTCACAGTAGAATATTTTTGAAACAATTCATTTCTACTGGTAATGTATGTAGAGTTAGAGAATAGAAATAAAAAATACGGAGATTAACAGTTATATCATACATTAATTTTGCATCATTTTCAAAGATATTTCTTATCATAAAAATAAGCAGAATAAAATATAACTATTTCTTCAACAAAAATTTAAAAAATTAAAACTGTACATATATTACGTATTTTTTAAGCATATTTATTAAAATAAGAAACAAGCAACATAAAATATAAGTATTTACCTTCATTGTAGTTAAATGGATAGATAAATAAAGTTTTTAATGCGAACTTAGTGTTTGCACCGCTCTACTTTTATATCACAAAATCAGGGGTATAGTTTGTGACTTTCAATTTGACACGATTTTTAGCATTTGGTTTTTAAACAACTTCTGTACGGAATCGACGTATTTTTCATATGAGGAAAGATTTTTTACTTAGATACGTAGAGCCAATAACGTAAAGCAGAATACAAGCATTTTTCTCTCTTTAAACAAATAAATTTCTCCAGCAATGACAATCGATAATTCATAAAATAGCCGGGGGTGGGCTATATTAGGATCCAACCTATACAAATTTATCAACTTCTATCCACGCAAAAAATTGACATATTTGTAAAGTAGTGGAGAGTGCCTCTGAGAACTGTACGGCATGCCACATGTGACACACGTGCCATAGGTTGTAGACCTTAGGCTGGATGTTTCTGAAGAAGAAGAAAAAGAAGAATTTTAATACACGCGCACCCTTAGGAAGATTTTTTCTTACTTCTAAGTTTCTA
This sequence comes from Trichonephila clavipes, assembly GCA_019973935.1. Classification (NCBI taxonomy): domain Eukaryota; kingdom Metazoa; phylum Arthropoda; class Arachnida; order Araneae; family Nephilidae; genus Trichonephila; species Trichonephila clavipes. The sequence goes on from BMAU01016952.1 coordinate 1,508, forward strand.
CCTGATTTCAAATTGTCCCCAATAATCCAAGAGAATCTCAAATACAACACCATCAAAATAAAGCAATTTTTAAAAATCTGCATTTTTGAATGCAAATTCATAATGTTTTTCACTTTTATTGAACCATTGAAACAGTTGATTATTAATTATACGATTCTTGACATTTTTATCAGAAGTTTAATTCATTAATTTCAATGAAAAATTCGAAAGGTTCTCTTCATGTTGCCTAAAAGGGAATTGTTCTATAATGGTGTCTCGACGTGCAAAGCTGTGTGTGTGGATGGTTTCTATATTCTTTTACTAAATATCCATTCAATAGTCTTAAAACTTCTCCAGTTATATCCTTGTTCAATGACTTTCCTAGACTCCTTGTATGTGTCGAGATTCTTCACTTTAACGAGGAAAATATTACAGTTGTCCCAGGAAAATATGCTCTAAAATAATCGTAAAATATTTACTGCTCTTGGTGGAAGCTATTGGATATGCTTCACTGAAGTTGCAACGTGAGAAAGAAATTCTTACTTCAACTGTTTTATAGAACGTATGCAAAAATTCTGTCTAATATTTTTGCCTATAATGTTTGTTTATTTAAGTTTAGAAAACAACTGCATAAAAATTATACAAAATTTATTTCAATTAAGGGAATTTACTCGAAAGAGTAAAATGCCAAAAAATAAGACTTGGTTTATGGGATATATATGTTAAAAAATTTCCAATAGAGCTTAGATTTTTTTTGTGATCTTATAATAAAGATATTTTAATCATTCTGTAGGAATACAAAAGTAATTTTTTAGTTAAATTTTTTTTCTGTTTAATTTAAGTTGCATATAATTTTTGAGATCTCATAATACAGGCTCATGTTTAGGTACCCTTTTCCAAAAAAATATCTCCTAAATATGTAAAATATTTGTTTGCATATATATAAAACAATACATGAAATATAGTGAACCTATTTTTTTAGCAAAATATCACGACGGTTTCCTTTAAAAAATTGTAAAACTTTGGAATATTTTGAAAATTTTTATTTTTGTCTTCTTTTTTACACATAAAACTATTTCTTAAAAAGCTATGTACTACTTCGGCTAAAAAAATAGCTTCACTATATACACAGATATTCTACATAGAAGTATAAAAAATTTGGAACCATATAGTGTAATAGATTTTTTTAAAATTGTACGTCGTGTCGTGTATCCTAAAGTATTTAATCCATTGTTGATTTTATTGAATATTACACACATTTCAAAACTTTGTTATAATATTTAATAAGAATCATCAATATTTTCATTTTTTGTACCTTACTATAGAAATGAATTCTATGTAATCACGTATTTTAGAACACAATTTATTTTAATGGGGTATTAGTTTTTTATTGTACCTAAAAAACTTATATTTTATCTTTTCATAAAATTTAGTAGGGTATATATAACATGCATTTTAAATTCGAATCATTTTTGAAAAGTAAGTTCTCTTTAACGTAAGTGTCCATTAAAATCATCATTTTTCATTGGTTGAGTATTCAATTTTTTTAAAATTATTTTTGTAAATGTCCTCTTTATTTTTTATTATATATTAGTTTTTTTGTACATTATTTCAAAATAAATTTATAAAAAAATATTCATACTTCTAAAATAAAAGAAATTTGAGTGAAAGAAATAAAAGATTTAATGCAATTCAGTGCTTAATTTTACTATAGCGAAATCTATGAAATTTTTTTTTTTTAAAAAATCATTATTTGTAACGTAGGTAAGATTTTTTCGTTAAAGTCTGAATATACTAGGATCATATATAACAATAAAAATAATTAGAATTCTCAGCATTATTTTACGGAAAGTTTTGACTTAGTTTGTTTCTTTGCCACAAAGATATTGCGGCCGAAAAGATGTTTGCAGAATGAGACAAAGATATTCAATAATTGTAAGCAAGGGGGAACTTGCCGATGGTGATAAACTCGATCACCAAATGTCTATAACTCGCCAAATTTGGTGCCAAAACTAGATACCTAAAAACAAATCTAGAGGAGTCTAGGATTATTATTTGACGATAGAGTGCAAGAACTTTTAGATGGCCTCATTGTCTACGTAAGCACAATGTGGGGAAACAACGTTGAACTCAAAAATTTGACAGCAATTATACGTTATATTTACGTTAAACTATACTGTGCGATAACGTATCTGAATTATTATGTTTTATATTTATGTGATTTTTTAAATTTGTACTGTTGAGAATTTATATGTGGTAGAAGAAAATTTGCTATATTTTATATTAGAGAGCTCTAGAATAAATTGCGATCTACACCGATACACCGAGAGAAATTGATTGTTATTTGCATGGAGCTTCTATATATTTGATATATAAATATGGGAAAATGACTACAACCTAAGTATGATAAATGCTTTATTTAAGAAGATGAAGGATGAAATATCTAAATTATACTAAACAGCAAAGAAGAACGTCTTTCTCCTACGTCTAGAGCGTAGCGTTCCTAACGTCCGTCTGCGTATTTTCCCGTGTGTCCCTTAGTCGGACATTTCTGACTGGGTGTGACGTCAGTGTGGACTGCTCCACCCTAAGTAACAGGGGCAGGGGTTGTCACATTGCACATATCCAACCCTACATCGGCCATCAAATCCGGGAAGGCGACCTCGCCTGATTATATACAATGATAAAATGGTACAGATACATAGTAATGAAATATTAAAAATGTACACAGTACACATGAAAGAATTATACACAACACAAAATATCATCAAAGAAAAAGTACAAAAATACTGAAAAATGAACAAATTTAAAGTAATATTTCATAAATAGAAATTTTTTTATACATTACTACTGGGGAAAAACAAATTATGTTAACGATACAAATAAGATCAAGGCTAAAATAAGAATCTGGAATAAGGAACATATTGAAGCAAGATGATCCTACTTCTAAACACTTAAATTTGTACTAAAATGAAATAAGAAAATGTTAGAGTCATTAAATAAAAAGGGAATCAAACCGACATCATCCATATATGGGAGAACATAACTTTTCGAAATCAGATGTCGGAAAATGGCATTTATGTACCGCATAAAGGTGGAAGGACAAGTACTTAGTCCAAAAGGCATTCGTCTAAATTGATACTGACCATTGTGAGTAACAAAACTAGTAAATTTACGGCTCCTTTCATTTACCGTGACATGGAAAAATCCATTTTTTAGATCTAGAGTAGTAAATATTTTAGCATTTTAGAGACAATCTAAAATATCGTCAATTAAAGGAAGAGGATAGTTATCTTTAATAAGTTTGAGATTTAAGCGTCTATAATCAATGCAAACTCTTGATTTCCCGTCTTTTTTCTTTACTAACACAACTTGACTAGCGTAAGGGGATGAACACGGCTCAACAATTCCATTTTTAACCTATTCATCAACTTGAGCGTCCACTATATCTCGTTCAGCAAATGGCAAACGTCAGGGCTTATGAAATATCGGTTCATCGTCGGTGATAGCGATATCAAGCTCAATGTTTACAGTTTTTGTTTTTTTAGGCGTGTATGTCGATAGCAGTTGTTCGACTTCAGCTCGATTATGTTGAAAAACATTTGGACCGATATAAAATGTGGGTGAACCGTCAGAAATCGTCATAATAAAATTTTCATTTGCATTATCAGAAGGCCTTAAAATTTGTGCAAATTTTACGCCTGTAGGCGATATATTTAGATGTGCTTGTTTAATTACGTCCTAACTGATTATAAGGTCATAATTTGTAGAAGAATTTGGTACAACAAAAATAGTAACAGGAAAAATTTGATCATCGATGGTAATTTCAGAATCAAAAGTTCCTATCACATTAATTCGCGAAAAACCAAAACCTGTTAATAATGTGTTGGTTTGTTTCAGTGGCGGTGCATCTATATTTATGTAAGTAGAATTTCTTAATAGTGTTAAATTGCTGCCTGTGTCTACTAACCCGTTAAGTTTACTGCCAAAAATTGTTACGTCTTTACACATATTAATAGGAGAAGGCAATTTATGCACAGCATTTACACCAGAAGGTGATGTAGAAGTGTTATTTAAATTAGCTCGTCGGCATTCAAATGATTTGTGACCATAAAGATTACATGAGAGGCATCTGAGGCCACGTGAATGATTAGGACAAGATTTTGATAGGTGACCTATATATATATATATATATATCATTACAACTAAAACAACGTTGGAGATTTTTAGCTGCTTCAGAAGCGTTAAATTTTGTGGGTTTTCTTTGGAAGCTTTATTGTTTAAAATCACGTCCTCGGCTTTCATATGAATGACGAAAATTCGGTGAATTAGAGTTATGTATTCCCATGTTTTTAATGACAGTTTCATAAGTACGCAATTTCTGCTTAAATTCGGAAAATGAGGTTGCACCATAGAGGATTATTTTATCTGAACGAGGCCCATCAATTCCATTAATGACGTACTAGATAATTGATGCTTCGTCAATTTTTGAATCACATCTATTTGCTTATTCACGCATGGAATTAAAATATTGCATTAAAGTCTCGGTTTTATACATTTTTCTTTTTTCTAATTCGCGGTGAATTTCTATGGAAGTAACTGAATCCGAAAATTCTTCAATTAAAGCTTTTTTGAATGACTCGTATGTATTTAAATTCCTTTGTGAAAAAAGAAATGATTTAGCAGTTTCACATACTAGACGTTTCGCGAAAATTAATTTTTGAGAAGAACTGGTAGCTGGGAATAAATCAAAATTTCTTCAACATCGTGAAAGAAACTATTTACAGAATAAAAATCTTCACTGGTAAATTTTCTACTAGTCGCCGAAATATCCCGCAATAAAATCCAAAACTGGGTATTAATCTCTGTAAGGGAAGCATCGTTTGAATAGGGAGGAAAAGTATTTTGTGTACAAAGAGATGAAACGTTTTGATGTGCCGGTATGAAAGAATAACATTGAACGCTGGGTAGGGGTGCGTTGCTGACCAGATGTTGAAAAGGGGAGTGCTGGTTTGTCCCTTCCGTTGAAAAATTCCTGTCTAACGTGATTCGTTTTTGAAACGTGGTTTTTGAAACTACGTTTTCGCTTTCAGAAAAGGATGTCTCCGAATTATTTAATGTTAATTGGAATTCATCTAGGTTCGTCAAAGCTTTAAATATACTATTGCATAAGTTTTGCTCATTTGTTTCTACGTCTAAATGCAATAAATTAGCGACTGAGATGAAATCAGGCAATGAGAATTCGGTTAAAATTTTTTCTTTGTGTTCTTCAACTCTAAACTCTTTAGGGAATGTAGAAAAATTTCTTATTTTATTTCGCGAAGAACGGTCAAATTCGGTGAATCCTAATATAGAATTTGATGTTTTTACCGCACGAGTTGTACCACATTTCAACGAATTAGCAATTATAGGAATATCGCCTAATTTAATATTTTTACAGGACATCTTAATATACAAAATTAATCACTTTGAAAATATATAGACGGTGCGCAAGGTTGTAATCAAAATTTCTCTATCACACTCTGAGTTAAAACTACTAAATACAGTAATTTTAAAGCCAAAATAAACAAACAAAAAATACGTTTAATTAAATTTTGCCTACCTGGGGTTGAGGAGCAGTCCGTACAATAAATCCAGAACCAGTTGAGGCACTATATGAATCCAAGAAAAAGAAAGTCCAACACCAACAAGTCGTTTTTACGCTTTTTGCAATGTAGCGTCCATTGAAGAAAAATATTAACGCGTCTTAAAAAGATTTTCATATAAGATTCATATAAGATTTTCCTTAATATGCAAGAGAAAGGTCGAGCCCCCAAAATATGGGAAAATGACTACAACCTAAGGATGATAAATGCTTTATTTAACAAGATGAAGGATGAAATATCTAAATTATACTAAACAGCAAAGGAGAACGTCTTTCGCCTACGTCTAGAGCTTAGCGTTCCTAACATCCGTCTGCGTATTTACCCGTGTGTCCTTTAGTCGGACATTCCTGACGGGGTGTGACGTCAGTGTGGACTGCTCCACACTAAGTAACAGGGGGAAGGGTTGTCACATTGCACATATCCAACCCTATATATATATATATATGTCAGACTTCAGGCTTACTAGTAAATGAAGGAAGTAGTCATCTTCAATTGTCAATACTTTATTATTGTTCATGCATCACCATTCAATCATGGCGGCCACTGGGCGCCTAATTGGACAGAAAAAAAGACATCCTTACAGCAAGGAGTCACCAGCCTCTCTTCTCGATTATTCTCTTATCTACGTCAGCACTCTTACTTTACCCTAAATAGTCCTATTCATCCTAAATTCCCTACGCGGTAATAAAGAGTTCGCTCGATTTTTATTTATTATTCGATTAATTTTTAATTTAAGCTTTCCGGACCTGTATGTATTATACATATATTTTATAATACGATTCCTTTACACTGTAAAATGCGATAAGTTATGCATAATGGTTGGCTAAGCGATTTTGCAAGCGTTTAATACGTAATACATTAGTGTGTCTTCGAATTTCTTGATTATATTTTCCTTATTATTATAATAAATTGCATATAAGAATATTATATATAAATTTAATTTTGAACCACATTTCTAACATCAATTTTGATGTTAAGTTTGTTTTCTGAACTTCAACTTTTTAAAAGAAAAAAATCATACTTCAATAAGCAGCATTATACCCTCAAAGACCATAATGCTTAGCTATTTTTTTTTTGTCTTCCGAAAGTTTTAGCGTAAATTGATTCTTTCATCAATTTATTCACTTCATTCTTTTTAATATCGTGTCATTTCCTTATTATTTCCCCACCTGAGAGGATTACTTGTCATTTTGCTTGATATTTACAATAATCCCTACTCTTCACTGAAAGTACTCTGACAGCTTTTTGAGAAGAGACATCCCTTGAAATTAATATAAAATATTTTTTTTTCTATCATTTATGTCCTAAATTTTCAAAGGTCTTATCAAAAGAAAGTTCCATCCATCTATCAATATCACTAAATATTTAGAGTTGATTATTTTGAATGCTTATTAAATTAATATTTTTTGAACCATCTTTTTTGAGATTAAGTACTTACAAACTCCGCAGTATATCCCCCCCCTGTTTTTTGCGTTTTGAATATTAGAGTTTTTAAAAAATATGTATTTACGAGAATTCAACAATTATATAAACTTCAGAGTTCTGTAAAATTAATTTTTTTAATGCTGATCTGAGAAATTGATAAAAGCAGAATTAAATAGTTTTGTTTTTTCAACTTTTTGAATAGGTGGGACGAAAATCATTGACAATGTAATGGATACTCTTTCTGAATTCTTTTGAACTTTTGGAAATCTATAACTTTTTTGCAAGATTTGAAGAAAATAATGACTTCAAAAGTGTTTACAAGACAAGAGTTTAACCAGAAAATCAATTGGAAATGTAAGATACAATTTTTTAATGTTAAAGTATTGATTACAATTATACGTATCTTACATTTATTTAAAAAATAAATTTTACCTTATAACTTTAGTCCAATTAATAGCATATATCAATTAGTATATGGAAATGAATACAATTATATAACGTTTAATGAAACGTTCTATCTTAATACTTTGATTTAAAAACAAAATCTATAATGAATGAAATGAAATGTCAACGTAAAAAAGAAATATATAAAAAACTGTCAATTTTGTATTATTGAAAGGAAAAGAAAAATTTGAATCGTTTTTTTTCAATACATTAATTCCATGAGATACTCGTCTTCTAGCAGTATAAATTTTTCTGGAAATGTTACTATTTTTCATGCAAAAAGAATTTTTCCATCATACTTAATTCTAGTTTCTTTAAACAAAATACAAAATTTTACTGTATTGCATATATAAAAGTTTGAATTGCCTAGACATAACTGAATAATACTGTAAAATGGCACTAACTATCTCAATTTTTATTAATTTAAGTTCAAAGTTATGATAATACTTATTGTTGCTAACCAAAATTCTTTAATTCTAAAGTAATGTAACATTGAATTATGTTGGTATATAGTGACTGATCAATTTTTTAAAAAATAATATACTTGCAATTTTATGATGTGTTCTGAACCTCGTTTACTACATTTGCTGGTTTAAACGACGACGCAAGATTAAGTATCATGATGAATCAAAACCGAATTTTAACTAATAATTTTTAAGATATGACATATATTTCAAAAGAGAAATCGTTTTCAACAATATGCTCATAAAAAGCTTCAAATGCAAGTTGCCACTAGGCCAAAAAAATCACAGTTTTGCTTTAAAAAGATGTTAGGAGCTTTCTGGATATTTAAATTAAAAGTTTTAATTCGATCTGATTTAAGTGGCATCAATAAATTAGTAGAATATTCCAGAAAGCGATGTCTTCCAAACCTCCAATTAGGTTTTTGAAATTTTAAGTTCCACATAAAATTTCTAGAAATAACGTTAAACAAAAAGAGCATTAAAACATCTTTAGTATAATGTTTAGTTGTATAAATTCAAATGAAATAAATGGAAGCATTTTTTAGTTCTTTGTTTTTTAAAAGTATTTCTGTAATTTAGAGAGAGTTTAGCGTATAATCAAAATCTAATTCCTTCCAGAATTTCTAGTTATTACCACTTAATCTGGAATAAACTTTCGCTAGAGGTATTAATTTAATCAAAATAAAGTAAAAAATTGACATTTTGTGCAGGAAAGTTAATTTTAAGATAAATAATTTTTTATCACTAATATTTTTAAAAAAATTCATACATAGGATTACAACCTTCTGTACAAATCAAGGCTTCAAACAGTAATTTTTTTCGTTCCGGTTCAATTGAGGAAAATTTTTTTATCACTAATATTTTTTTAAAAAAATTCATACATATGATTACAACCTTCTGTACAAATCAAGGCTTCAAACAGTAATTTTTTTCGTTCCGGTTCAACTGAGGAAAAAATACATCGGTTCAATTCGGATTTTCGTTCCGACAAAAATAACGGTTCAGTTCCAAATGGATAATTTTGTTTTATATGTAAATTCTTATAGTAAATCATCTATACATCTGGCTCATTCAATTGAATTAAATCTGCCTTCTACAAGTAGATTCTAGCGAAACTAAAACAGAAAAGTACTAGAGAACGTCAAAACAAGAAATTGAGAAGCAATATGCATGTAATGAAGATAAACATATATGGTTGATGTTAAATTAGAAATATCGATTAGTTGGTTACAATAGCAAAATGACTGAAGACATATCGAACTGAAATAAACCAATATTTTTTCGGTTCAGTTCCGGTTTTCGCTCCGACCAAAATAACGGTTTTATCCGGTTTTCGGTTCAGTTCCGGTTCGAAGTCCTGGTATAAATTAAAGAATGGGAGATGCTGATGCTTAATCACCAGTTGGAAATGGTATATTACATGCGCAACAAAAATTATTGTTTAATAATTTTTCGTTCCTTCTTTGTAAAGGAAAATAAACAAATTTTGATTTGCGATCTCAAATTTTAAGAAACGTAAACAAATTATTTTTCAATTCTAAGAAATCTAATTCTAAATTTGAGATTAGCTAATGCTGATTGATTAGTTTAAATTAAAGTAGCTTTTAAGTTACATGAAAGACCTAATAAGTTGCGCAAAATAATACGCAATTCTATCAAAAACTAATTTAACAATTAATCTGTCATAAAAAAATAATTAAATAAAAATAATCTAACTGTCATAAAAAATTGGCAATAATAAAAGAACAATCCAAAGATTTGCAGAGCACTTAACATTTGTTTTGCAGTATTATATCATTGTTTTAAGAACTCTCCAGAAAGCTTAATCACCATGGGTTTAAATGCTTTTAAATATGAGACCCTTAAAGATGAAATAACGGAGGATAACTCTTTTATGATATTGAGGTCTTTTGATATAGGATTAAAGTAAAGCAATGAAACGTGCCTAAGCCGGGTTTTGATTTTTTTCGTGTATTTGCAAATATATATATTTGTTAATACTCAAGATTCTTTGTATGATTAGTTTTTAATTGATTGTTCCGAAATATTTTTTAAGCTATTAAAAAGTAACCCTTATTAGTGACTCCTGATTTGTATTTTTTCTTAACTTTCTTATTTTTAAAATTAAAGGAACACAGTACGATTCAATTGACCAAAATCGGTCAAAAAATCAAATCTGATTTTTTTAGCCTAAATTACTCTTTATATATTTTTCTATAACTTCACAAATTTTGAAAGCTGTAAAGTTAACAAACTCAGAATTATAATAAATTTTGCGTTTGTTTTTATTCACATTCCAATTCCAAATCAAAACTTTAAACTGACTTATCTCGGAAAAATAAAATAATTAGTTTTTCTTCATTTAAAATGCCTTAGAATTTTTTTCTTTTGTGCCTAATACTTGGAAATTTTTTTCGCTTGTTGCTAATAGTACATGGAAAAACGGTTGGTATGCATTTTTAAATCAAAGCAATACTTATTTTTTAAAAAATAATTGAATTTCGAATTTACTCACTTTTTAAGGAATTTTCAATAAACATTGATAAAAAGAAGTATTGTACGAATACTATAATCATGTTATCACAAAACCCATACCAACATTCGTTATAAAGAGTGTTTTTTTCCAGGTATAGAAGTTTAAGTTGGCATTACTTTCCAAGATGGCGACCGATTTAACAGCAGTCAAGTGATTTATTCTCAGTTTGGTTTGGCAATTCATCATGAATAGACTCACGCCTGAACAACGCTTTTAGATTCGTCGAATGGGCCCAAAACGAGATTGCCGTTGTTCCCGATTTTCATAAGCGAATTTTGTTTAGGGATGAAGCGCATTTCTGGTTGAATGGCTACGTCAACAAACAAAAGTGCCGCATTTGGAGTGAAGCAAATCCACAAGTGTATGTCGAAACACCGTTACATCCAGAAAAACTTACTGTTTGGTGCGCTTTATGGGCTGGTGGAATCATTGGTCCGTACTTCTTCAAAAACGATGAAGGCCACAACGTTACAGTCAATGGTGATCGGTATAGAGCCATGATTACTAACTTTTCATTCCTGAATTGAACAATCATGATGTCCAGGAGCTGTGGTTCCAACAAGACAGCGCAACATGTCACACAGCTCGTGCCACAATCGATTTATTGAAAGACACTTTCGGTGACCGCCTAATTTCACGTTTTGGACCTGTTAATTGGCCTCCAAGATCTTGTGATTTAACACCGCTAGACTATTTTCTGTGGGGCTATGTAAAGTCATTGGTCTATGCGGATAAGCCACAAACGCTTGACCATTTGGAAGACAATATTCGCCGTGTTATTGCCGATATACGGCCACAAATGTTGGAAAAAGTCATCGAAAATTGGACGTCCAGATTGGACTACATCCGAGCCAGCCGTGGCAGTCATATGCCAGAAATCATATTTAAAATGTAATGCCACAAGATTATCTTTCGAATAAAAATAAATTCATGTCAATCGAATAATACATCATTGTTTTATTGCAATTTAAAGTTCTATACCTCTAAAAAAACACCCTTTACATAGTTTGATGTACTTGTAAATCAAATTTTATGCGTGTACGTACATTTTTGTAGGAGGAGTAGCATTTTAAATTCACTTCACAAATCTTAAGTTTTTTTCTTAAAAAATTATATGGATAACATTTTATGAAATTTTGAGCACAAAATCTGCTTTACATAGTATAGACATATAGGAGGCAACGAAATTTTTTTTTAAAATCCTTAAATTAAAATTTTTTGATTAAATCGTACCATGTCCTCTTAAATACATTGCTGTACACCAAGCATGTAGAACTCATATGATATTACGGACCACAAGTTCTATTTTATACTAAGTAGAGGACCGAATGTTTTTAATGTTAAAAAAAACTTAATAAATATATTGGATACAAACGTACACATTTTTTAGCAGTTTGCCCGTACAGCGTACGGGCTACTGAAAGTTGGCTGCAACTGGTTTGCCCGTATGCTATACGAGCACTAATACTTTCTATGATTTGCGCTTATTTTTAATTCTTATGGTGTATTATTTAATGTTAGTATTTTCAAAAGGTGATACAGTTTGTCTATGGTACTGAAATGCTTTTAGTTCGGCATTTTTGTGTGGTTAAGGCGGGAATTTGTATGGTGTTTAGTTATAAACAATAAAAAAATGCCATTTTTTTAAAGCATTTTGGGTAAAAAAAGATCATTTAAGGGGTTAATAATAACAAAAAGAAGAAGAAAAGAGTACAATTTAAATTAAAGTTTGGCGAATTCTACCTATTTTATTTATAATTGCGTCGGTTTGTTATTTTATCATACACTGGTGTGCAAAAATTAAGGACGAGACGGTTTTTTCAATATAACTTTGTCCAAAAGCTTTCCAAATCAACACATTTAATACCGTAAGATCCCCAATACGTAAGGACATGTGTAATATGTAAGCAACACTTACTAAAAGAGAAATCAGAGGGATAAAAAGAAGCTTGATTGAAAAAGTAGCATGGAGCGCAATGCGACTGAAGGCCGAAACATCCCTGTGATGGGTGTCCAGCAAGAAACATCCGGTCTTTAGTAGGGGATATGATCTCCCCTGACTGCTAGGCAGGTTTCACAGCGTCTGCCCATGCTGAGAATGAGGGTGTCAATGAGTTGTTGAGGCATTGCTGCCCATTCGTCTTGCAGCGCCAATCGAAGCTCCCGAATCGTTACTGGTGGTAAGGTACGAGCTGCCAAGCGTCTGCCTAGAAAATCCCATACATGCTCGATGGGATTGAGATCCGGAGATCGTGCCGGCCAATCCATACGTTCAATATCCTCCCCCTCTAAGAGCTGTTCGGCAGCTACTGCGCGATGACATGGTGCATTGTCGTCCATGAAAAGGAACTGCAGACCCATAGCGTCTCTAAAAAGACGCACATATGGAAGAAGAATCTCGTTACAATAACGGGTCCCGTTGACTGAACCTGCGTCGAAGATGTGAAGGTCTGTACGACTACCAAGGATTATGCCTCCCCAAACGAGAACACCGCGACCTCCATACCTGTCCCTTTCAATGATGTTCGAGGGATGATTGCGTCTTCCCCGCTCTCTCCAGATGAGTATGCGATGAGAATCGCTACTCAAATTGAATCTGCTCTCATCTGTAAAGAGTACTCGTCCCCATTCATTGTCTCTCCAATTCTGGTGTTCCCGGCACCACAGAGAACGCCTTCTCCGATGGGCAGGCATAAAAGGTACACACCGTACAGGGCGTCGTGCAAACAGACCACCACCGTGCAGTCTTCTGGCCACTGTAAAACGCGATATCGGTCGTCCAGTCGCCTGTGTCGTGTGTCTAGCGATTTCTCCCGCTGTCTGCCGCCTGTTTCTTCTGGCCTGTAAGACAATGCACCGGTCATCTGCGGGTTCCTCGTGGACGACCACTACTGAATCCCCGGATAGCTGTTCCTGTAGTTTGAAATTGTCTCCAAAGTCGTGAAATGATGTTGTGAGCAATTCCGAACTCTGCAGCCACACTTGTCACCCTGCGGCCTTTTTCCAACCTCCCAATGATTCGACCTCGGGTAAAAGCATCCAGATGTCGTCTAACAGATTGATTATTCGCCATTTCTCGCTGAGGCAGCAACTCGGTGTGATTTTAACTGCTATACGGCGTGCAATCTCTTTGCCAGAAATACTGATCTTACACCGACAACATGCTTTATACTACTCAGACACTCCCCCATTACGTCTACCTGCATATCTGCGCATGTGCTACCGTACATCACCTTACTTAATCTCCTGATTGGTCTTTCTGTCCACTCTGCCTCTTCGTTCAGCTGATATGCTAATTTTTCGACTTCGTCCTTAATTTTTGCTCACCAGTGTATGTTATTGTGTGCCGATAAATTGACTGGGCCGCAAAAATGTACGTTGTGGGCCGCGAGTTTGACACCCTTGTCGAACACTATTGTACAGATTAACTTACGAGTTCTAGAGGGGAAGCTATCCTTTTGTTATTTTATTTAAGCCGCCCTCTATATTATTTTCCATCTTTTAAAAAACCAGCGTATGTATAAAATTCAAAAAAAAATCTCAATATGTAAAAAAAAAATAATAAAATAATTTTTCTTTGCCGTAAATAGAAAAAAACTTGATTTAAGTATTTAATGGATCGGCGAGATAAGTTTTATTAATCAGTAAAACTCCGCGTGGCCTCGATATCCTAGTGATCATGGATACGAGTTCGTGTCAAGAGCTTAAGCACTAGTGCCACTGAAGACCTAGGGCTGTGGTAGCCCAGTGGTCAAGGTATCGGATCATGGCAGGCATGTCATGAGTTCGAGCCCAGTACCACTGAAGACACACCCTGTAGGGCAGCGATGCACGTTAAATCTGTCGAGAGGTCAAACGTCCTCCCGTTGGCGTGGTAGTTAGGAGAAGGGGGTGCCAGCTCAGGTGTCATCCACGTCACTTGACCATTGTTCAAAATTACGTGGTCTGTCGTCAAAAGCCTTCGCCTTAATATTCACTCCCTCGCCAATGAAGACGTGCCGTGTAGAGGGCTCGATACTCGTTAAATTTGTCGGGCCTCTAAATCCTCCCATTGCCGTAATGGGGTCGTTTGGAGAGAGCGTAACTGTTCAGATATTGTCTTCATCACTTTAACCCCTTAACTGCTGAATAAAAGTTACGCTATTCACTCCCCAGTGTCATCGTTTTTCCCGGAGGCGCATGTTTGCGGTGCATTGAAAGAGAATAATAAATAAGCAAAAATTTCTCTGAAATAAGTAAATCGTTCGTAAACACTGTCAAGGGCAATTTATTGCATTCCAAAGCCTTTGGAATAGCTTTGCCAATAGCAGGGCAGAGAAAAGGGGCTTATTTTTTGGAAAGATGTTATATGTTGGTGGTAGTTAAGTGGTTAAAGTGGTTCAAAATTACAATGGCCCTCGTGTATCCTTATACTCTTAGTATGATGTAAATGAAAACGCCCATTCACTATAAAATTCCGAACGTTTAAAAAAATTCCTGAATGTAGACTTAATTTTCTTGAAAAACACTTATCACCTCATGTTCTTACAAATGAAAAGTTGTGCAAAAGTTTGTTTCTTCACATCAGACACGCGAAAGATATTTATAAGAAAACAAAAAGAATAGAGTATGAATATATGGTAAAATACACTGTGAAAAGTAGGTGCTTGTTATTAGATTACTTAGGAGCGATATTAGCAATTTGATGCTGAAATTTTGGTGAAAATTCATCAAAAATAAATATGGGGAAGCAAACGCTTGATGAGATATTCCAAGAGACACTAGATAATCTTAAGTATTACAGATTTCTCAAAACTATTTTAAACATTCCACTTTTTGCCTTATGAATCTATATTTAAGATAATAAGATCATATATGGTATGAAAATATCCATTCATCAACAATCGCAATGACTATTAAATTAATTCAATGACGGTTGAAAGTTCAATTCGAAGATTGAAATTAAAGTTTTTTGACTAGCTTACTTGGAATAATTACTAAAATAAGAGGTCAAGGCATTGTAGAGGAGGTGGACGAGTTAAAAATTTAACAATCACAAAGGTCTCAAGATAGATAATTTCTCGATTTTTAATATCTTGTGGAGAAAATTTTATCAAAGACTTAGTTCTATTTGAGAGCAGAAATAAGAACATATTTGAACAATTAATTAATGCGTTTCATGAAAAATTCTTTATTACTTCTGAATGTTTGAGAGCCTAAAATAAACTGAAGTATATTTTAACAATCTTCTGGAGTAAGCCGTTCGAAAGACTTAAAAACTTCTTTCGATGGACTATTTATATTAAGATTATAGAAGGAAATTGGGAACGCTTAAGGTATCCGACTACGTCCGGAGCCGCGATTTTAAAAAAGCACATAAATGGATAATTTTCATGATATTTAGTGTCACTTAGATTAGAATACATGTATAAAACTGTTTTAAGGCATTTTGACAAAAAATTATTTAAATAAAATATTTTGGCAAAAAATTAAACTTAGAATGACCTTTTTTCAAAATATTCTCCTTTTATAAAAAATGCTTCTAAACTAATAATATTTTTCCTGTATATAGCTCAAACCTCTGTACAGAGGCTCAACTATGATTTTTGAAAAATCCTCATTATTTTCAGAGTTACGACCAATTGAAATAATTATCGGCGTTTTTTTCTTAAAATTTCTCCCCTCTGTTGTCGTAAAACATGGATAAACCCACTTCTAAGTTATATATTTCAAAAATTCTAGTTGAGCCTTTGTACAGAGGTCTGAGCTATAAACAGGCAAAATATTATTATAATAGAACCGTTTTTCACAAAAGGAGAATATTTTGAAAAGGGGTCATTTTATGCACTTTTTTTTGTCAAAATATTATACTTAAATAATTTTTTATTGTAATACTATTCTTAAAACAATTTTATATACATTTTCTAATCTAAGTGACGCTAAATATCATAAATATTATACATTTATACGTTTTTGCAAAATCACGGTTTCGAACGTAGTCGGATACCTTAAATGATTTAACTATTTTTTCTTTTTTTACTTTTAATTGTTTGACTTACCTTTTTTTGAAACGTGGATATATGCTGAAAATTTTACCACCCTTTAATGCTAAATAGTTAATAATTAATTAGTTACATATATAAAGGGTGTTTTTTTGAGAGGTATAGAACTTTAAATTGCAATAAAACAACGATGTATTATTCGATTGACATGATTTTTTTTTTATTCGAAAGATAATTGTGTGTTATAAAGTGTGGCATCACATTTTAAATATGATTTCTGGCATATGATTGCCACGGCTGGCTCAGATGTAGTCCAATCTGGACGTCCAATTTTCGATGACTTTTTCCAACATTTGTGGCCGTATATCGGCAATAATACGGCGAATGTTGTCTTCCAAATGGTCAAGCGTTTGTGGCTTATCCGCATAGACCAATGACTTTACGTAGCCCCACAGAAAATAGTCTAGCGGTGTTAAATCACAAGTTCTTGGAAGCCAATTCACAGGTCCAAAACGTGAAATTAGGCGGTCACCAAACGTTTCTTTCAATAAATCGATTGTGGCACGAGCTGTGTCACATGTTGCGCCGTCTTGTTGGAACCACAGCCCCTGGACATCATGATTGTTCAATTCAGGAATGAAAAAGTTAGTAATCATGGCTCTATACCGATCACCATTGACTGTAACGTTGTGGCCTTCATCGTTTTTGAAGAAGTACGGACCAATGATTCCACCAGCCCATAAAGCGCACCAAACAGTCAATTTTTCAGGATGTAACGGTGTTTCGACATACACTTGTGGATTTGCTTCACTCCAAATGCGGCACTTTTGTTTGTTGACGTAGCCATTCAACCAGAAATGCGCTTCATCGCTAAACAAAATTAGCTTATGAAAATCGGGAACAACGGCAATCACGTTTTGGGCCCATTCGACGAATCTACGTCTTGCTTGATCATATTTAAAATGTAATGCCACAAGATTATCTTTCGAATAAAAAAAATTCATGTCAATCGAATAATACATCGTTGTTTTATTGCAATTTAAAGTTCTATACCTCTAAAAAAACACCCTTTATATATATGCATATATAATAATAATAATAATAATAATAATTGCACTAAATAAAATATTTGGTAAAAACATTATTTTCTCCTTGTTTTTTTAAACTTGCAAATTCACATGTCATGCCATCTAAATTATCCTATCTTTCTTCTTGACTTATCTTTATTTGCATTAAATGTTAATTTGACAGGCGCTCTGGTTGCATCATCTTTACACATCATATATTTAACAGGACCTTTTATACAAAAAACAACCTTAGCGAGGAGACACCAGCCAAACCCTTTCTAGTATGCGTTCGCCTTCGTCAGCGCTCGTTGATGGTAAAGAGTTCGCTCTATTTTCATTTATTACTTCCTTAATTTTGAATCTAAACTTTTCAAACCTGACAAATATACATAATTAATATTTTGTGAATCTAAAGGCTGGTATAGAAAAATATAATATGTTACCGGCAAAGTATCAAATCCGGCATTCTATAGAATGCCTAGGCATTGCATAGAATGTCTAAAATTAGCCGGCAATGTATGAAATGATTCTTAATTCACACATTGCCTAGGCATTCTATAGAATTCCTAATGAGAAACCGGCAAAGTATGAAATACTTCTCCAATTCGTTTCGAATATTGTGTGGCAAGGCATGAGATTTTAACTCGTGCCTCAGGTTCTGAATTTGTCAGTTGCACACATTGGGATTTGTTCGGGAGTGTCAAAATACTCAATTTTGTTTAATAAAAAATTGGCTTTTTCCTGTGCTGCATAAAAGTGAAGAAGCAAGAGTTGTATTGTTGGAGAAGGAGTCATGATCTATATAGCAGGGGTAGGCAACCTATGGCATACGGTACAATTATCAGTGTCACTCAGCACTAAGCAACAAATTGGTCAATTTTTGAATGGTTGGAATTTCATAAATTTGTAATTGACCTTATTTGATAAACATCTCCAGAAGTATGGATAATTAAGGAATTATGAAAAGATATGAAATATAACTCTAAAGGTAAATTTACAACTTTTTTGTAAATTATTGAATGCCACTGCTGGAGATATTTAATTGTTCATAGAGAGAAAATTGCATAAGTATTCTGCTTTTCCGCTTTTAGTTCTACATATCTAAGTAAGATATCTTTCCTCATATGAAAAATATTTCGAGTCCGCAAAGAAATTGTTTAACAAGTTAATGCTCAGAATCATGTGTCAAAGTGAAAGTCACAAATTATACCACATTTTTGCGATATGAAAGAAGAGCGAAACAGCACCAGGTTCACATGAAAAATTTCATTTATCTTCTTATTTAACTGTAATGAAGGTTAGATACTTATATTTTACGCTGTCTATTTTTTATTTTAATAAATATGTTTAAAAACATAATATATGTACAATTTCAAGTTTAAAAAAAATTTTTGTTAAAGAAATAGTTATATTTTATGCTGTTTATTTTTATGTTAAGAAATATTTTTAATTAATGCAAAAGTAATGTGTGATAAAGCTTAAAATCAATATAATTAAACTCTATTTTCTTACTTTATGCTCGAACAACTTGGTTAGAATTAAAGATATTCCCGAGCGTGAAATTCCTCTTCTTTCAGTTGTAATTGCTCATTTTAATGGAAGCAGCGATGATTTCGTCAAATGTATGTGTAAAATAAAGTAGCAAAATAAGAATGGTCTTTGCGCGAAAAATGTAATGAAATATAATTCAAAATACCATTCAAGTCTACCATGTTGCATGTAGGTTAACTTTAAGTTCCCATTTTTTTATTTGAAAATTTTGTTTTCTTTAATTAAAGAAAGACATAAATTTTGTTTGGTACAACTTTCTTTTTCCTTTACGTATTTTGAATAATTTTTTAATGGTACTTCCATTATTTTGTCAGATGTATTCTTTAGAAATGTACATCATTGATATAATAGCCTTATCTTGACCTTTCTTCATACTTTGCCTAAACAGCTTTGGTCATTCTATACAATGTCTAGGCAAAGTATGAAATAATTCTCATATTTCCTACTTTGCCTAAAAACGTCCGACATTCTATAGAATGCCGACATTTCATACTTTGTCGGTAACATATATATTATAATATATTAATCCGCACAGCAGAGTAGCTATTTTAAGTTTTAAAAATTAGCTTAATTTTGTTTATATTCGGTTATATTTCTTTATATTTAGACAAGAACTAAATTAAACATTGATTTACATTCTAAATGGTATTGTTTTTTAAAAAAATTCCAAGATTTTTTTCCAGTATGTTACGGTATCCGACTTCGCTAGGAATGCTATTTTGAAAAAGCGTATAAATGAACAATTTTTTTGATATTTAGTGTCAGTAGAACTAGAATATACACACAAAAGTGTTTTAAGAATATTATTATAAGAAAAATAAGATTTAAGTGCATTTTTTGGCAAAAAAAGTAGAAAGAATGACATATTTTCAAAACATTCTCCTATTATGAAAAATGCTTCTATAATAATTATATTTTGTGTGTCTACATATAGCTTCTATTTAGAAACTGAAATAGGATTTTCCAAATATATTTATTTAGCAGTGGATTTATTCAGATTTTAATACATCAGAACAGAGAAATTTTAACGAAAAAAAAACACCCCTATCGATTATTACGTCATTTGATCGTAACCATTTTAAAAGCAATTTTTTAATACGCAATTAAAATTTTACACAAAAAATGTGATTTGCAAGCAGGAATTTTGGTTCTATACCCCAAACTGAGTTTATTGGTTTTATCGAAATGGTCCTCATGAAAAGATAATATAAATTGAGAAAATAAGATAAAATCTTCAAGTTAAAATTTGAAATTACAAAATAACTTTAACGGATGAATATATTCTGAAAATATATTCATGAATTAATTTTAGAAATCTATTGAAAAGTCATAGCAAAAATAGAAATATGTTCTTGAACATATTTATGAAACACATTGATCTGATATATTTATTTTTATGTCCAGATATTGTATTGCCATACATTCGTATCTGAATAACATATTCCATACAATGAAAGCTCAGATTGAAATCGCGATATTTACAAAAAGGGAAAGAAAAAAAAATCATCCATGCTAAAAATAAAATAAAATCAATATATAACATAAAAAGCAAGTTCCTTTGAAAAGTTTGATACGTAAATAAGAAAAAAAAAACCCACTTGTTAAAATTTTGTTTTGTTTACATACTATCATCATTATTAACAATGTATGCTTTTATAAAGCGGCATAAATATGTTTTTGGGGAAGTATAATAAAATCTAAAACTTCCCGATGAGAAAAAAATTGCAATTATTTTGAAATTTTAATATCCGGTTTAATATGCCCTTTTAGAAAAAAAAGGCTAGAAAATATTTGAGATTAAAAAACAAGACACAGTATTAAATGCAAAGTTTTTAAAATTGTGTTTTAAGACTTGAAATCAAAAATGAAATATCATTGGCATTTTTTTAAAAAAACAAAATAAAGGCTTTTTTATGTTGAAGAGAAATAGAAAACTCTATTTTGAAAGAATTTAAAGTACTTATCTCCGATCAGAAAGGCTTAAAGGACTCTCTGGCGTTTCCTCTGCAGTGAATTTTAAGCTTATGGGGTTCTATTATAAAATCTTTTGAAATAAAAAAATATACTCTCCAATAATCTATGCACATCAATATTAGTATTTGGGTTATTTCTATTTGTGTCTTTTTCTATAAAAAGTTTTTTCCTTTTCAGTCTCATCAGAAAAAGAACATGCAGTTTGTTCTTTTATGTAGATTATCAATTATTTTAATCATTCAGTATGAAATATGTTAAGATTAAATGAGTGAAAAATCAGCGTTCAAAATGAAAGTATACTTCATTTGGTTTACTTGTTTATTCTGTTATTTTTTTTGTATAAAATACAATAAATAAAAGTTTAAAAACTTTTGAACTTGTATCAAAGATTTTTTAAAAACTGCACACATCTAAATTTTTCTTTTACGATTTTTAATAATTATAAATGTCTTTTAAATATTTTTTTATTATTATTAGATGTTGTAGTGAAAATTTAAATGAAAAATAACTGAAATTTTGTTTTAATTTAACTTTTAGTTTAACTCGGTGTTCAATTCTAAGTAAAATTTTTTAATGTTTCCTTATAAATTCAAAGATTCAGCTTTTACATTATTTTGCATGTTTATTTTTAATATAGCCATGAGATTATTCCTAAAAAGTATCTTTATTCAAATCAATCTTTTAAATTTCTGCATAAAATGGTTTTTATAAATGTTAGCAAAATCGCTATCAGTAGTAATTATTTTAAGACATTAAAGCAGTATTTTCTTGTTTATATTTTACCTCAAATAACTTTTTTGTTGTCACATAGTATAAACTAATATAATTCTGATAGCTTAAAATTATTAAAAAAATAATGGAATAATCTAAAAAAATTAGTATTGGTAATGTATTTCGTAAAAGGAAAAATATCTAGAATTTACAGGTAAAAAAGTAATATATTTCAGTGACAAATTATTTTGCTAATATCTTTGTACTTAAAAACCACCAGTAATTTAATTAAAGATAACAAATATTTGAGTACAGAGGAGCATTTTGTTAAACGAAAAAAAACCCAGTTTTTTACTATTTATTTTGAATTATTTAAATTATTTTAGATAACTTATTACTGTTTTATTTGTTTCAGTGTAGATTCAGAGCGCCTTTTGGGGTTATTCTTCTATTTATATGAATTTGATTCACAGTGTAAAATTTTGGAAGCATTTCACAGCTCTTTTCCATAAATATCCCAAATATTGAATATAATGCATTCAATTTTATTGTTTCACTTAAAAAGAACAGTGAAAAGAGTCAGTTATGAAACTTATATACCTTCCTCACAAGACAATATCTTATATACATATCAATGCATATGTGTACATATATTCTCATAATTTTCTTTTTCAAGTTTTAAGTTTAACAGGTACGTCTGTGTGTTATCAAGACAAAGGCAAATAAAATTGGAAAGTCAGTGGTTTATACTACAAAATACAGTTTAGAAAGTTTTTCTTTTTCATTGAAATTCGTCAAAAGAATTTTCGTGCAAATGTGATTGCGTATTGGTAATTACCATAGCAGACCTTGTTCATTCCCCGGAAGTTGGTATCACTTTTTAGTGTGGCACCATATAGGCAAATAGCAATTGCCCCAATGTAATTTTGAAAAAAAAATTGTTACAAATTATTAGCACTGCATGTAAACAGACGTCAGTCGTTTAGCTAAAACAAGGGCACCCCACGTGTAGGGGACTAATATCTCTCCTAGTGTACAAGTATACTCTCAGCACTTTACTAGAGCTGTTGGTGCATATTGTTCCATCTGTGATGCTGAAGTGACTGCTGTCCAAGTGGCGTTGACTGAAATCTCTAAAAGAGATATTGAAACATTATGATATTCATCGATCCGCAAGCCATTATTAACCCCTTTCCGGTTTTTACCGAGTTGAGCAGGCGATGGCTTATCCCGAGTGTGGCACTGTGAAAATAAACACTGTGCAATTTGTCCGTACCGAATTATTCCATACGTGCTTTTTATGGTTTCGAATAATTAAAAAATACCATTCGGTGAAATTTTATGCAAAAGGAGAACGTCCTTCTGCTGAGTGTCACCCTTACGCTTGTCTGAAAGACACTCTTTTGACTATATTCCTCCAACAGAGAAAAAAACTAAAACAGCGTATTATTTGCTGCTAAAAGAGAGACAGAAAAAGGCAAGAAGGTAAGAAGAGAAACAAGATTTTACTCTCCAGATTGCGATAGTGGGTTGTGTGCAATACCGTGCTTTCGAATTTATCATGCACGATCAAACTTTGATTAATACACTCAGGAACATTGAAAATAGCGACCCAAGAAGGAAGCTAAGTACAATCGCGGAACTTTGCAAATAAGTACAGCGTAATGGGATATGCAAATGATCCATGTTTTGTGCCAATACGCATACTCATACACGCCGAGGTGGCGCTACAATCAGGAAGAAGGTGCTATATAAGCAGTGCAAATTCAAAGATTCATAAACGTGACGATTACCCGCCGATTGTAGGAAGACTTTGGTAAGCGAAACATGCCAGGTAAACGTGCCAGAAGACATTTCTCACTGTTAAGCGAGTTTGAGAGAGGCCTGATCATCGGGATGAAAACTGCAGGCTGGTCGACGTACCGTGTTGCTGGCCAGGTGGATAGTTCGGAGTGTGCCGTTAGAAATTGTTGGGAGCAGTGGACACGAGAAAGTACCCACGCGCGGAAAACTGGGTCTGGAGCGACCAGGAAGACCACGAGGATAGAGGATCGAAGGATCGTGCGGCAAGCACTTGTGGACCCCACAGTGACTCGTTGAACGATACGAGCAGACGTAGGCGTAGCAATTATTCCACAAACAATTTCCAGACACCCTGCAGAAGCAAATCTTAAATCCAAGCGCCCATTCCGCACACTCCCTTTAACACCGGAACATCGGCAACTGCGTCTACAGTGGTGCCAAGCCAGATCAATGTGGAATGTCACAGATTGGCAAAGGTTGTGTTTAGTGATGAATCCCGGTTTGTTTTGGGGACAGATGATAACCGTGTACGGGTGTGGAGGCGCCCTGGTAAGCGGTACAATTTCCCCTACCCTCTTCTACGTCACACTGCCCGCACAGCTGGTGTAATGGTCTGGGGGGCATAGCCTATGATGGCCGGTCCACTTTAATTGTGATGCGTGGAACCTTAACGGGTCAACGTTACGTTGATGATATTCTTCGACCCCATGTAGGATCTTTCCTAAATGGTCTCCCTGGGGAAATTTTCCAGCAAGATAATGCTCATCCGCTTACAGCAAGATTTGCTCAAGACTTCCTACGTCATTTTCAGACTCTTCCATGGCCGGCCCGCTCCCCCGATTTGTCCCCTGTAGAGCACGTGTGGGATCAGCTAAAACGGCAGATGCCATCGTGTCACTCTGTACATGATTTAGATTTGGCTGTTCAAGATTTGTGGGCCCATCTGCCTCAGGACAACATAAGGTGTCTAATCAACTCAATGCCGGACCGTGTGGTGGCATGTATTGCAGCTGGAGGTGGTCCAACTTGCTATTGAAGTTGCCCAGTATTTGTGTCGTTGCACACCCTGTATTCGTTTAATTGTCTTGTTTTTGAGATCAAGTGAATCTCTCATCTGTGTCATTATGTGTATTAAATTTCATTTCAATCCGATGCTTTCTTCTTGAGTCGCTATTTTCAATGTTCATGAGTGTATTTTCATAATCATTTACGTAAATGCAAAAGATGTCAATAAAATTTGTAATTCAAGATAAAATCTAGGTATTCTAAGCTTTATATTTATAGTTTGGAGTCAATTCACACTAACTATAAATATAAAGTGTAGTGATTTCTGCCGTACAGAAAGTCAACTTTACAGGTAAGTTACTCATTTATTTGAATAGATTTTTCATTAATTTTTAGGAAATTTTGTATACGAATGGTACTGTTATGTTTGAAAAGTTATGTATGTTTGAAAATAAGCATAAAAAATTGACATTTTTTTATCCATAATTCAGAAATAAAATGAACCTGGAAGGGGCTGAAGCAACTTCTTCTATCTACTTTAAAAAAAAACGGCTCTTTACCTAGTTATCAACTTCTGATTAATTCTTTAATGGATAGTGGTTGCAATGTCACCCTTCAAGGATTCAAAGTCATTTTGGAATCACTAGTGATGAGTTTTCCATGGTATCTCAGTACCTACACCCGTGGTTTGGGTCTGGCCAAGGTTGACTCTGTCCTTCCACAACCTGACCCTCTTGTTTGTTATCACAGTGCTGAAAGAATCATCAGTGTGTTAGATTAAAGTCCTCAATGCTTCTCTCGAAGATAAAGAAAGGAGACTATGAGGGAGAAATTTGATTTTTCTCTATAGAAAGTCCTTTTCCTTGCCTACCTAGACCTGTCGGTGTCACTAAATTTGAAATTGAGAAACTTGACATAACTACCTCACAAAAGATTGGCACAGATTCGACTTAGTATAGCATTTCTCAAACTGTGGGGCGCGCCCCCCTTCGGGGGCGTAATAACTCTAAGAGGGAGGGCGAGCATATTGAAGTCGAAAACAAAAGGTTATTAAAAAATTTATTAATTTACTGAAAGCAAACAAAAACAAAATATTTTCTGATATAATAAAATATAGAATACACATTTACACTGATTTAATACACTTATAAATGTATCAGTACTGTTTAATGTATATATTTCAGTTTTAATTTAACAATGCTAAGTTAAGAACAAGTTTGATAATTATCAGTGACCCCATGGGCTTGTATGAAAACTTATCTTGATAATTTATATAGTTTGCAATTAATTCCTTAACTGCCGATTAAAAGTTACGTGATTCGCTCCCCAATGCGACCGTTTTCCACGTAGATGACCGTTTATATACTTCGGTGACACAGAAGAGGTTAAAGCCGTATATTATCTTTAGTGTCAAAGTATAGTGCTATTGAATTCAATACATTGTTATTGCATGGAGGGGGGCGCGATGAAAATGATGACGAATAGAGGGTCGCGTATATTGAAAGTTTGAGAAGCACTGACTTAGTAGGTTTCTAACTTGTCTTCTTAATGCTAACAACATGTGTGGAAACCGCTTAGCCTCCTGTTCTGAATTTGACGACATAGCAGTGGCTGGTAAAAATCATTATTTTTATTGTGCTTGGGGACTGTGTTTGCTGACCGTCATAGACTAATGGTTGCCATGCCTATATCTGGTGCTGGTTAATAAAAGTTACTAGCACTTGTTAAGATAAGATTCTGGTCATCCTATTAATTGTTTATCAGTATTTCATTAAGCAACACAAGGGCTGTCGGTGGTGGATTTTGAGGCATCTTCGTGTCTTCACCATTCAAATTTCGTCACTACACCAACACGAGGATTAGGGCTCTCGTAAATTAAACATTTCCTCATTTAATGATAATTTATCTTGTCTTTAGTATATTACACTCTTTAAAATCAAAATAACTAACGGAATTATAAACGGAGATAAAAAAAAGAAGAAAAATCTGTTTATAACAGGAAACTCACATTTGAGAGTCTTATTAATGCGGATTAATTGGGGATCAAGGTTGTTCGGATTAAACAAAATAACACATAAAACGAGACAATGTACGTGACTAAACACTGTACACATGGCAAAAAGAACATGCATTTTGAAATAAAACAAATCATAACGGTTCGCACAGAAAAAAATTCCAATTGATACATTTCTTACATTAAGCCCTTCACTTAAAAAATTTCTTTGAATTTGTCGGTTCTTAACTCAGTTTTTTATTTGTGTTTATTAATTATTAAATAATTTTTTTAAATGACTATTCATATTAAGCGACATATGGTTTAAGGAAATCTAGATTAATGAAAGTTTACTGTACGTAAAGAATAAAATCTCATTATCCTCTCTTCTTAAGCCCCACAATTATTAATTTGCTTATGATAAATTATTTGATTAAAATAATTCTAAAGCAATTTTTTATGGATAATTGACTCGAATATCAGTTACGTAGGGGAAAATATCAATATAAAGTGGAACTTTCGGAATATTGTAAGAAAAATATTGTCTCAGGTTTGTGTAGCATTCAGAGAAAATCAAAAGAAATTCAATTCAACTAGTTCAATGATGGCAAAGCAATTACTTGTGTGTACAAAAATTAATTTTTTTTAAACAATTTTACTTTAAAGGCTTAATACTTAACATTAGCTAGCATTTTTTTCTCCTTTGATTTAGCCTTATACCAATCGCATCTAATTCGGACATAATTACAGCACAGTAATACTTCGAATTATGCTGCCCTAACTTGCATGAATTCGGAGTTACGCGATTTTCAAATTTCGCAAATCATCTCCCCCCCCCCCCACCTTTTTTCTCCATCGCTGAACCTTAGGCGGAATCAGTGCCAGAGCCGAATGAAATTAGCAATTTTATTGAAGAAGTTGTCGATCGTGTCAGGCAAATAAATTTTGTAATGGGTAATAATGACATTCAAGAACTGCTAGATTTCCACAATCAGTAGCTGACAATTCATGAGCTCATAGAAATGCATGAGCAAGAGTAAAACTTTGATGAACTTGAGACTTTAGACCCAGTTCCATCAGAAGATCGAATGACAGTCGGTAAATTGACAGAAGACAGTTTAGTTGAAAACGTGTTACAAATTTTAGAAATACACACTCCAACGAAGAGTGTATTTTTTCAACAAAACAAGGAATAGAAAAACATGCTACAAGAAAATTTTGTGGAAGAAAAAAAAGGTCTTTAAGCCGGGAGTCTACTTGTTAGATTTTATGATACCTTCCATATCAAAATAACTTTGGTTTGCGATATTGTGTGTATTTGGGTTATCTAAAATTTTTAAAACTTTTTTGTTCTAAAGTATTATTTTCTTTTGAATCTCCGGTTCTAACTAAAAATAATTCACATGTATTTATATGTAAAATTATACCCCGACTTACTCGGTCATTACTCAGTCCTACCTATCGCACAATTTCGGGGTAATTTTGTATTAAAGAATATTTCTGGTTCAGAAATTAACAATAAAAACGATTGTACTATTGAAATCAAAAAGAAAATTACAATGGCTAATAGATATCTTAATGGAATACGAAAATATATGAAATAAAATTTAATCAAAAAAACACACACACACACGCACGCACGCACGCACGCACGCACGCACGCACGCACACACACACACACACACACACACACACACACACACACACACACACACACACACACACACACACACACACACACACACACACACACACACACACACACACACACACACACACACACACACACACACACACACACAGGTTCTATGGTATAAAAGTCTTTTAAGATCAGTATTAACTTATGATGAGAACATGCTAAGTATCTACGAAAGGAAGATTTTAAGACCCATTTTTGAAGGAATTCAGGAAAATAGAGCATAACGAAGAAGATCTAATTCAGAGCTCTATCGATCATGAAAGGAATCTGCCATTGTTAACTTCATAAATATAACGAATTAATTGGGCAGGTCTCGTTATCAGAATGAACGAAGACCGCACCACTAAAAAGTCTTCAATGCTCAACCAATTGGCATACGAAGAAAAGGAAGGCCAAATCTCAGATGGATTGATGCCTAGAAAAAGATCTCCTAGTTTTAAGAACTAGGAAATGGAGAAAAGCGGCAGGAGGAAGGCTGGCTGCTTGGAAAAGGTTTCTTGAGAAGGCCAAGGCCCACCCTGGGCTGTCGTGCCACTCAGGAAGGGAGGAAGAATATTTTTGGATTTTTATAAAATAAGTTGGTTCTTTTAAGGGGAGAATAATTATCTGTCAATTTTCGTGGTCATGGTAGCCTAGTGATCAAGGTCACGGGCTTGTGGCCGGAGTGTCATGAGTCCCAGCCTAGAGCCTCTGAAGACCCACTGTGTAGAGAACTGATGCACGTTGAGTCTGTCGGGGCTCAAACATCCTACGTGGCTCAGGTGTAGCCCTCGTCACTTGACTACGGTTCAAAACTACGAGGTCCGTCGCTAAAAGGTTTCATGTAGTTGAATAGGGTGACGCTAAGTTTCACTCACGCACTCACTATCCATCGATTGCTTCTTTCAATCTTAGCAGGAACGTTAGCCTAATGGTCATGGTCACGAAATGATGACTGTCGTTTGGGTAGCGGGTTTGAGTCATAGTGCCACTGAACAGATGGGTTGATGCACATTAAATCTGTCGTAGTTCAAACTCCTCACATAGGCGTGGTGGGGAAGTTAAGAGTACTGGGTGCCGGCTCAGACGTCATCCTCGTCACTTGACTATGGTTTAAATTTACGAGGTCATCGTCAGTTGTAGTCGTGTTGCTTTAGAATGTGACGTTAAAGAACAATCACTCGTTTTCACTCTCTTCATTTCAGTTTAAAATATTACAAACGACAACCTATTTTTTCAATTCCTACTAATAGGTCACACTCTTTATTTATTTATTTATCTTGATGGAATTCTCAATCGTCAATAAAATACATTTTAAAGCGCTCAATTGAGCTGAAGTTTTATATGCATGATTATTTTGGATGGCAATACAATAATTTATTATAAATAAAAATTAATTGATTAAAACTAATTATTTAAAGAATTACAAATACAGCCACGATGGCATCAGTTTTGGCGACTTAGTGACCCTTTTGGCGACTTGTGTCAAAACTCGAAAAGATTTTTTTCTCACGTTTTAAAGCATTCAGTTGAACTGAAATTTTATATCCGCGATTATTTTGGATAACAAAACAATACTTTAATGATAATTAAGAAAAATTAATGACCACTTAATGTTGTGATTCTGTCATATGTACATACATATTTTTAGTAACTGTAACTATTTAATAAAAGTAGCTAAAATAAAAATTTTCTTTATTGATCCAAGTAGGAATTGACTTAATTTTTCTCATATTACTTGTTTTAGAATCATAAGCCCAGTTGAACTGAATATCAATTATTACCTTTTAATTTCAATTTTAGATTCCAATCCAAAGAAGGTACCATTTATTGTGGAAACTGTTTTAAGGAAATAAAATAAAATACATTCGATTTAATGTTTCATTTAGCAATGACTTCAAAATAAAAAAGCGATTCAAATAACAAAAACTCACGGGAAATAGGACAGTTATTCATTTAATGAGCGTAAAAGGAAACGTTGTATACTTACATTAATAAAGTTTATGATATATTGTATTCCGAAATACACAATTAACAATACCATCATTATTAAAAAATTCTTTTCCTTTTAATTGGGGGTTGTTAACATCCTAATGACTTTATTTGCTCCCATAATTATACATTACTTGCTTTATGTGTATAATTATAGGTATGTGTATCATAATTGATCTAATAATTACATAATTATGTAATTGGTTGTCTGTAGAAATCTTTATAATTTTGAGTTAGAATTAAATGGAGAAATTTGCATCTGAAATGGTTGATTAATTAGTTTTTTTTATTAAGATATCCGACTACGTTGAAAGCTTGAATTATGGAGAACATATCGATTTTATTTATAAATATATATCCAATAAAATATTTTAAACATTAGCTTTTTAAAACTACCTTTCTTATGAAGTTACTAAATCTAGAAAAGGAATCATAAGCGCTTTAATGTGAGAGACAATTTGAAGGTAAAGCCACCAACAAAAAACTCGAAAATTGAAGTTTCCTTGAAAAAAATTCTTTTTTCTTATTTCAATTTTTTAAAATTTTTTATCGTGTTTTTAAAAAAGCCTTTTAGGATAAATTTTTCAAAAATATAGTATATTTGATAGATTTATTTCTCTTTCCAATGCACTTTCTATACGTCTATTTTCCAAAAAACTATATTTTAAAAAAAATTTCAGTATTTTTTAGATATAATTCAAAAGACTTTTCACATATTTATATAAAATTAGTTTTTTAGTATTGTTCATAAAATGTATATTGTTCGTGAAAGTTTTTTTTATGAATATATATTTTAGAAGTAGATTTATTCCTATTTTAATGTACCAGAGTAGAGAAATTTTAACACAGAACACCAGTTATTACTTTGATCGATAGCATTTCTAAATATAATGTGAATTCGTCAAAAATCCTAGTTGTGGCTATATTTAAAAGTCCTAGTTATATGTAAGCAAAATATTATTATGCTAAATGTATTTTCCACGAATGTAAATATTTTGAAAATGCCATTTTTGCTTCATTTTCTCCCCAAAAACTGTATAAAAAGTTTTATTATAATTTTATTTATATTTTTTTTATTTTACTACGTTGACGTTACTAACTACTTTCGGAACCATAATTTTGAAAAGGTATATAAAGGAATAATTTTTTTTAATGTGTTTAGTTTCAGTTGAATTAGAATATAAGTATAAAATGAAATATTATTAAGAATATTATTATGAGAACAAATTATTTAAATGCAATTTCTTGGCAAAAGATGAAAAAATGTCATATTTTCAAATTATTTCCCTATATATATAGTAATAGTATAAATTAGTAATTGCATTATTGCTGTTTTTGAAAAATTAGGTTTTTGCGTTCCTAAAATTAAGTTTCCATATATATTTTTAACACCAAAACTCCATAAAAGTCCTGTTAAATTTAGAACTGCGACAAATGGTTTTAAAACATATGTTACTACTGCAGGTAAATTACTTCATAATATTATACACAACTTTATTAATTAGCAATTTAATAAAGCTATCATTAAAAATGGTAAAAAAAGATATAGATTTTTTTTAAAAATAAAAATATTTATTCAGTTCATAGTTATGACTCTGAAGATCTTTTCAATTCCATTGATATCAATGATATTATTAAAGTAATTTTAGAAAACCACAATATTTATAATCTTAAAATTAATTATAACAAATTTAAAACTCTCATAGATTTAGTCTTAAAAGTAAATTATATTAATATTTAATGGTTCATTATGAAAACGAAATAAAGGCTTGCCACAAGGAGGTCCAGCAAGCAATAGTTTGGCTAATTTAAATTTACACTTTTATGAATATAATTATATTATTAATAATGACTATTGCATTTTTAGATATATTGATGATTTAATTATTTTTGGTAAAAATGATAATTTCAATCCCAATATTAATTTTTATCAGAATTACTTAAACTTAGCTAAAATTAATAATAATCCAATTAAAACTAATTACTTAGATGTAACATTGTATATTAAGCAGCGTTTCTCAAACTGTGGGGCACGCCCCCTAGAGGGGCTGGATAACTCTACGAGAGGGCCGCGAGCATATTAAAAAGTCGAAAACAAAAAATATTAATTTACTGAAAGTAAACAAACGAAATACATTCTAACATAATAAAATACAAAACACACATTTGCACTTCCCTCATAAATGTATCAGTACCGCACAATGTATTTTATAATTAATTTAACTATACTAAATTAAGAACAAGTTTAATAATTACCAGTGACTCCATGGGTTGGTCATTTAAAAAAATTATCTACAAAAACTAACACTTATCTTGATAATTTGTACGGTAATTGTGAAATCCGTTTTTGATGATTAGTATTGTACAATAATGCACCAATTTATAAAATGGCAATTATTCTGTCAAAAAACGACATTGTTAATGCAACAATATAAGCATCCCAACACTGAGAAGTATTTTTGTGTTTGGCCATTTGAATTACTGTTTCTGAGGACTACGAATCTTTGTGAAACTGCGATTAATATACTATTTTTAATTTGTGATTTATATTGATTACATTTGTGGATTGAGAAGAGGGGCTGCGGGTTTCTGAAGAAGCTGATTTACAGCATGTAAGTAATGCAATGACATTTTGGGAACCATATTTTAGTTCATTATATCCATTTGGATGTGATAAAAATTTTAATTCATTGTTTGAAATAAGGATGTATGACTTCGTTTATAAATATTGTTAAAACTTAGGGATTTACTAAATGGATTTTGGAACTTTTCTGGACTAGAAGACAGCTAACTATTTATAATTTATTTTTGAAAATTAGAAAGATGTGTCAATTTCCTGAAAGTAAAACAATTATGGTTGAATTTTGTAAGCATACGAGGAAAAAGATAGATTTTATAACTAAAGTAGTATAAAATAAAGTGAATGAAAAAATGTCTGCAATTTTTCAGAATCACTTAATAAAGTTGAAAATGAAGTAAAACTGAGGAATGATATTATATATATATATATATATATATATATATATATATATATATATATATATATATATATACAATTCTTACTTGTCTAACTTTTAAAAATAATATTTTTTATTTAATTGCGTATGTGAAGGCTAAAATTAATTAAAAAAAAATTATTTTCTAGAAATCTATAAGGTATTTAAATGTTTTTATATTGAGACACATTTTCAAATAGAGGAAAGTGTCTTTTTTCACATATTTTCTTCTTAATAGCACACAATGAACAAAGACCGATGTAAATTTGAATTTGGTAAATTCCTATTATAGCCCACCCCTTGGCGAAGATTTTTTTCGTCACGCCAAATGGCGCCAAGGCGTGTTTTCAAAGTCGCGTCTAGGCAAAAGGGAAAAAACATGGCGTCTTGTCTGAAGGAGCAGGAATGGAAAGCCCAACTTTGCGACAAAAAAAAAGCACAAAAGCCGAGGGTGGGCTATATTAGGATCCAAAAGCAGTACTAAAAGTAGTAAACAATGCAGAACTTACAGTAAAAACGCGGTACTGACAGTACTAAATCAATAGTACTATATACAGTAATAATAGTACAGAAGTAACTGCTATATACAAAATTTATAGTTCAAGTAATAATTATACCAAATGTTAAGTACATAATGACAGTACACTTCTATAAACAGTACTAAATTAAAGAACATTTTAAAGGTATTTTATTAAGTTCTTTTTTAAGTTTATTGGCTGTAGAGAAGTTGGTCTTTGCATGTGTTAAGAAGTTCTGTCTCATACTAAACAAAAAAAAATGACAAATTATACTTGCGACTGTTTTTATCAAGTTCGGATGCCTGACGAGATTTTCTTTTCCCTTGCAGCTGCTACAACTTGAAGAAGCAACCCCCTCCACAACACCGTATCGAGATCACCACCGTGGGGGACCTCTACGCTTACCTGGAGGCCGAAAAGTTGCGCTACGTGAGAACCAAAAGCGCAACAATGAGCGCCTCAATGGGAAGCGAATGTTATATGTAATAAAGGAAAAGCCCTTTCACTTCGATTTCCGTTGAGGAGCTAAGTTGTTGCATTTGGTTTCATGAAGTAACAAAGCGCTCTTTTACTGGCATGAAACACATTTAAGACATGCAAGTATCAGATCATGGCAAACTCGGTTTGAACATCAAGAGGGCTGTGATGTAAGAAAATGTAATCTCATCGCAACCCGGTATGGAATATCTAGAGAGCTGTGATATAAAAACTTTAAACTAATCGCAACTCTGTATGGAACATCAAGAGGCCTGTGATATAAAAAATGTAATTTCATCGGAACCCGGTATGAAATATCTAGAGGGCTGGGATATAAAAAAAATGTAATCTCATTGCAACCCGATGTGGAATATTAAGAGGGCTGCGATATGAAAAGTGCAATCTCATCGCAACCCAGTATGAAACATCTAGAAGGTTGTGATGTACAAAATGTAATCTCATTGCAGTCTGGTATGGAACATCAAGAATTCTGTGGTATAAAAACTGTAATTTCATCGCATCCCGATATGGAACATCAAGAGGCTGTGATACAAAAAAAAAGGAATCTCATTGTAACACGATATGGAACATTAAGAGGGCAGCGATATGAAAAGTGTAATCTCATCGCAATTCTAGTATAGAATTTCAATAAGGTTGTGATATAAAAGATGCAACCTCATCGCAACCCGGTATGAAGCATTAAGAGGGCTGGGATACAAAAATTGTTATCTCACTGCATCTAAGTTTAATAATTCAATGCATCCGTTTCACAGAAATATCGCTTTGTAGCTTGAAAAAAGCATAACTTTTTTGTCGAACATCACGGAAGTACATAAACAATTGCAAAGAGCTGGCATGTCAAACTCGTATGATATTGTGGTCACATGATCTATTTTATATTAAGAGTAGGTTTTTTAATGTTCAAAAAATTAATAAAATACGGTTTTTAGAATGATTGTATTATGTATTTATTAGACTCAAAATTTATTTAAGTTATACTTACACAGTCATTTCATATTCCATATTAGTTTTACAATTAAACTACTAATATTTCATAATTTTTATAAGGATACAAAACAGTTATAATAAGAGAAAAGTAGTGTTTAATATTA
This sequence comes from Trichonephila clavipes, assembly GCA_019973935.1. NCBI lineage: Eukaryota > Metazoa > Arthropoda > Arachnida > Araneae > Nephilidae > Trichonephila > Trichonephila clavipes. The sequence goes on from BMAU01016952.1 coordinate 36,859, forward strand.
CTTTTTAGAAGATATTTTTGGCACCATTTTTCACAAATCAAGTAATCAAAATTTAGTATTGACCTGATGAAATTTTTATAATTGATGATAAATGTTGACGGGGGAGGGGGTATTCTTTACTTTTCTGATTTTTTGTTATTTTTCATTGAAAAAAATAGTAGTTGCTCACATAAATCAGTGCTACAGAACATACTCATTGTACGCGTAACAAACGCAGACTTTTTAGAAAAGCGATCTACCGATTTATAAGTATAAAAATCTAGAACTTAATCTAAGTATAGAAATCTAGAAGTCCTATACATTTTTGCTTCAACAAAGAATTACATTGGATATGATTTAAGTTAACTCCACACACACACACACACACACACACACACACACACACACACACACACACACACACACACACACACACACACACACACACACACACACACACACACACACACACATACACACACACACACACACACACACACACACACACACACACACACACACACACACACACACACACACACACACACACACACACACACACACACACACACACACACACACACACACACACACACACACACACACACACACACACACACACACACACACACACACACACACACACACACACACACACACACACACACACACACACACACACACACACACACACACACACACACACACACACACACACACACACACACACACACACACACACACACACACACACACACACACACACACACACACACACACACACACACACACACACACACACACACACACACACACACACACACACACACACACACACACACACACACACACACACACACACACACACACACACACACACACACACACACACACACACACACACACACACACACACACACACACACACACACACACACACACACACACACACACACACACACACACACACACACACACACACACACACACACACACACACACACACACACACACACACACACACACACACACACACACACACACACACACACACACACACACACACACACACACACACACACACACACACACACACACACACACACACACACACACACACACCGTGGACCCCTAGGGAGGCGTGATAACTCAATATTTAAAAAAATTATTAAAATACATTCTGACAAAATAAAAAAAAATCAAAAATACACATTTACTCTGCTATAATATACTTATAAATGTATCAGTATTGCACATTGCATTTGATAATTAATTTAACAATATCAAGTTAAGAACAAGGTCCAGGTGGTCCTGGAAGGTGTGGTTGGTTTATCACTGGTCTTCTGGACCCAAAGTTGCGGGTTTGACCCCGGCCCAATTCGGTGGATTTTCATGATACGGAAAAATTGACAGCGGCCCCGTCGTGTGATTATACGGCATGTATAAAATCCCTAGAGTGTCTGTTTGGCTTGGGTGCTCCGGACAAAATTAAATACCAGTACAGGTTAGCATCGTTAGAGCTCAGGTGCCTCTCTCTAGGAGGAAAACTGAGCGTCAAAATTACCTGCGGCCATTGGTATCCTCCTATATGGTGCCGAACTAAAAAGAGATACCAGCTTCCGGGGAATAGAATAGGTCTGCAATGGCAAAATTCTAATCCGCACAGCCCCCATTAGAAATAAGCTAAAAAAAATGAATGAGTAATGTTTAATAATGAGAATGTTTAATAATGAGCTTGTCATATATAAAATTATATACAAGAATTAACATTTAATTTGATAATTCGTACAGTTTATAATTGAGTTTGAAACTGCCGATTAAAAGTTACGCGATTCTCTGCCACGTAGGTGCGCGTTTGTGATGTATAGGGAGCCAGGAGGGGAGGGGGTAGCAAGGGAATAAATAATTAAATTTTCTGAAAGAAGTAAATCCTTCGCAAACACTGTCAGGGTCCTTTTATTGCATTCCAAAGCCTTCGGAAAAATTGAATTGATAACAGTGCACAGAGAAGAGCGTAGTTCTGAAAGACGTATATATACGTCCGGGGCATTTTACGCTTTGGCTGAGTGAGACGTTTATATATGCCAGCGACACCTAGGAGGTTAAAGTGTATTGTAGCTTCTGCGTCAAGGTATAGCATTATTGAACTCAATACATTGTGTTATTGTATGGAGGAGGGCGCGATGAAAATTATGATTGAATATTGGGTCGCAAATATTGCAAGTTTGAGAAGCACTGATCTTAAGGATTTGAAATTATATAGTAATATTTATGATAAAGGATATGCCTTTAATTTTAACATTCTTAAAATGCCTTACTGGAATTCAAATTTATCTATATCTATATAGAGAAATATTATTTTTAACTATATTTATCGTAATAATGTATTAGTTAGCGATAAAGCTAATATTTATTTAAATCTTAATAACTTTATTAAACAATGTATTGAACATAGATATCCTGCTAACTTTCTTTACAATTATATTTCTAATAGTTCTCAGTGATATACAATTTGTATTAATAACTATAATTGACATTATGTTTTAATACTAGTATTTTTAACTAATTATACAATTATTCAATAGATGGCGCCACATGTTTAATAAATTAATAATCTTATTTAAAAATTTTTTGTATTCATTTATTTTCCACAAATATTTATATCAATATATATTTATGATTTTTTAAATATATATATATATATATATATAGACTTTGTATTACTTTATCATAATTTTAACTTTATGCGGTACTGTTATTCCTCTGTTGTATTTGGCGGGAAACATAACTAGTTGATACACTCACGAAGTAAGTCTTACTATTTATCTTTTGCATCGACTTTAAATCTATACTGTGAATACTAGTAGGCTATAATATTTTATCGTTATATTTTATTAGTGTAGAGATTTTATTTGTAATATTTAAATTTCTCCTAATATTATTCTTTCCTTTCCCCTTGGCACTTCGTACAGGCCAACTACAGGTGAAGGTTGGCTAGCCCTAAAACTTGTTTAAGCCTGCAATCTTGGTTCCTAAGACCAGGAGATTGTTATTGTACTACTGTGCCTAATATTTCCTATCTTGAATAGTTATACTTAGGTTCTATAGCTATCTGTATATATATATATATATATATATATATATATATATATATATATATATATATATAATCTATATATATGCATATATTATCTGTATATATATAAATATATGCCTATTGGTCCCATATAGGCGGGTACCAATCGCTGCAGGTAATTTTGACCCCCTGTTTCCTCCTCAGAGGGAGGTACCTAAGCTCTAGCGATGCGAAACAGTACTTAGGATTTTAGTTTTGCTGAGAGCACCCAAGCCAAATAGGCCCTCAAAGGTCTTTTACATGCCGCATAATCCTGCGACGTGGCGCTGTTGATTTTCTGCATCATGAAAATCCACCGCTTAGGCGTACAAGGCCCACGACAAACCAAGTATGCCATCTAGGCGGCCATATAATTTATAGAAATGGATTTATGTAATTTGTATTCAATTATATCAGAGTATAGAAATTAAAAATAAACACTCATTGTTATTGCAATTGATTGTAACCCTGAAAGTAATGTAAATTTTTCAGAAACCCGAGTCCAATCCCAGTATAGAGGTTATAAGTAAATACAGGCAAAATAATATTGTTTTAGAATTATTTTTCGTAAAAGGAGCATGTTTTCAAAATTTGTTATTCATTTTTCAATTTTGTCAAAAAATTACATTTAAATAATTTTTTTACAGTATTCGTAAAACAATTTTAAATATATAATCTAATTCAACTGACAATAAATATCAAAAAAAATATTCATTGGTACAATTTTTCAAAATCGTGGTTCCGAAAATATTGTCAGTCACCTTAAGGTATCCGACTACGTTCGGAGCCATGATTTTGCAAAAGCGTATAAATGGATAATATTTATGATATGTAATGTCACTTAGATTAGAAAACGTACATAAAATTGTTTTAAGAATGTTATTATAACAAAAATTTATTTAAGTGTAACATTTTAACAAAAAACGAACATAGAATGACCCATTTTCAAAATATTCTCCTTTTGTGAAAAACGCTTCTATTATAATAATATTTTGCCTGTATATAGCTCAGACCTCTGCACAAAGGCTCAACTAGAATGTTTGAAATATATAATTTAGAAGGGGGTCTATCCGTGTGTTTTACGACAACAGAGGGGACAAATTTTAAGAAAAAAACGTCGATAATTATTTCAAATGGTTGTAACTCTGAAAATAATGTGAATTTTTCAAAAGTCCTATTTCAGACTCTCTGGAGAAGTCTTTACTTTATATAAGCAAAATATTATTATAGAAGCATTTTTTTTATAAAAAGAGAACATTTTGAAAAAAAATTATTCTAAGTTAATTATGTGCGAAAAGATTGTATTTAAATATTTTTTTTGTCCTAATGTTCTTAAAACCATTTTATACATATATTCTAATCCAAGTGACATTAAATCTGATGAAAATTATCCATTTATGTGGGTTTTTTTTAAATCATGGTTCTGAACGTAGTCGGATATCTTAAAAGAACCTATCAAAGAAAATTGTCTACCTTAAGATAAAAACATCCCATGAGTGATGTTTACTCAACTTGATCCATTCTCAAAGCCAAATGGCACCCAAGAGGACATTTGATTCTATTTTAACTTACACAGATCACCACTAGGGGAGGTATTTTAAGTCACTTAATACTCGATTTGTTTATTTGAATTACCTTAGATAACCGGCATTCTATTTGATAAATATCTGTACATCACTATGAGCAAATTTGATATTTGATATACGAGTATATAATAATTAAACTTCTCCAAGTTTCCACATCCTGCTTCACGAGATTTTGAGACATAAATTAATTTATTAGGTAGTATATCCATTATTTTTAAGGCTGTCTTCGGTAAAAGTACGAGAGCTGGAACTAAACGCGAAGCACATTTTAAGACAGAAAAAATGCCTCAATTTCTATGGAAATTTGCAATATTATAACTCATACCTCTGTTAACAATGTAGTGCTTTTAAAAATGCCAAAATATTCCATGATAAACACATTTTTATAAGTTTCACTTGTATGTAATGTAATCTTTGAACTCGATTTTTACCCACTTTAAAAGGTCAGACTAATTAGAAATTTCGCACACTCTTGTCAAGGATCCATGGCAATACAATAATTTCATAATTTTGTTTCGTTGTCCTGATCAGGATTTTAAAATGTAATGATTTGCGAGATTTGGCGACAAATTGCATAAACCATTTTCTGATTTGGTGACTAATTCCATATGCCATTTCTAGATTTGGCGACTAATTCCAAATTTGGCAACTAAAAGATTAAGGTGCAACCCTAAAACCGCAAAATAGGCTTCTGGTTAATAGAAAATAAAGCAAAACAAGTGTTCTTTATGTGTAAAAAGGTAGGAGGGGGTGCGGAGTTTTTCTGAAAATGGAAATAAAAAAAAAATAAAAATAATTTATGTTCTAACTGCTAAATATATTTTTTTATTTTTTATAAATCAGTATGTTTAGAAGTGGTGATACGAATTGACATAAAATCAATCCGAGGCCTCGATAACGGAGAGAATAAATACCTTTCAGATCCATTAATTAATATTCAATAAAGAGCAAGACTTATTCCAGCAGCCGAATAATTCTGACCCCAAATATCAAACTCAAGGATAAAGTCAACAAAGGATAAATGATAGTTTTAAAAACTAGAAACACAGGCTTTTATTGTAGATTCAACTAAAAAATGAAAAATAAAGTATAGTTTAAAAAACAACTGAAAAACACGCTTTTATATAAGAATAAAATGATTAACGAGAAAATTAATGTCATTATGGTAGAAGTGTGGGGTGCTTGGCACTACTACTACTCAGCATTTCGGAGTAGAACTAGTAAGAAATTGTAACAATTAATGTAGAGCACTCCACGCTTTTATCCCAATGACATTAAATTTCTCGTTAATCATTTTATTCTTATATAAAAGCGTGTTTTTCAGTTTTTTTTAAAACTATAATTTATTTGTTATAATACGTGAAGGCATAGCCCATTTAACATTACGCTATAGGAGAAAAAGCGCGAAACACATTTTATAACAGAAAAAATGAATCAACTCGGTTAAAAATGGAAAGTATAATAAAAAAATTCTGCTTTTTAAAGGATAGTGAAGCCACAGAATATCATATTAATGTTTCATTTCTTTTATATCTGAAAAAATGTTCCAAATTCTGGTCCTTCTCTTTAACATTAACCGAAGACAGTCTTAAAGATATTGTATAGTGCGATAGACATTCTCTTTCCCCCCATTTTTGGGCATAGGTCTTGAAGTTGGTCTCAAATTGTCGTTTTCTCTGTTGTTCATGTATAGGGGAAGAAATGCACTAAAATTTTTTAAAGTTTCAACAGTTGATTTCTAAGCCATTAATATTGGAACATAGAATTTTTATAAATACACCTTGTATTTCCGTTTGAAAACCAAGAAATATTGAAACTTTTTTGAAGTTAAAACTGTGGTATGCTGATTCACAGGCTCAGTAAGCTTAAACTAAACCGAGCTGGCTACGAAAAATAGTGGGAACAATTTACAAATTATATACAGTATGCATATTAATTCTTTATACAAGATTAGAGGTAAATAACGCCACAAATTAAATGATTAGCTTTTATACAGATCCTCTAATCCGGGGAAAAGTAATTTAGAAAAACTTTTTTTAAAAACATTTTCCCTTCGCTTTTCTAGGAACACATTTTCCCATTTTCCCTTCCCTTTCCTCCCTACGCAAGCATTTTAATTTTTAACTTTTAGAGTATTTCGAATGGAAGTTTTATCTTAAAAAAAAAAAAAATATCATAATTCCCTCGAAGTTAATGTGACAATCCGAATTTCCGTAGAGTTCTTAAAATTTACATTCACTCATTGAAATGTCTGAATTCGAGTTTTCGTCCAGGGGATGAAACATAGGTCGACGATCCCTTGCCGTAAAAACAAATTTCTTTTCCCACACATTAAAAAAATGGCACAGAAATTAAGACTAGGGCAAGTCTTAATTTCTGTGCCATTTTTGTGTACAAGATTACAAATGAACAAAAGAACTTTTTTTTTAGTTTCAGGTTGGATTACTAGAGAAATAAAGCTGTCGTCGTTGGCGTCTTACGTAACCACAATTCTATTGGAAAATATCCCGACCATTTTATAGGCTTGTCAACATATTTGAAAATTATACGGGACTTTGCTTACACAATTCGGCTTACAAAGAGGTTTCGAATTTTGAATATATGTATCTTTGAAGGAAAGACTCACTTTCGGCTTATATTCGGAAATATACAGCCATTATAATACGTATTTTACTCACTACATGTATAATATTTGTTAGTTAAATTGCTGAATTATTCCAAAAAACTTTGTCAAAGCTTAGAAATGCCTCTGGGAACTTAATCTTTAGCAAGTTAATAAATAAAGAATTCTTCATTTCATTGGAGAAAATCACAAATTGAAATTTTAAATAATACACTATATCTGTTTTCTTATAAACATTTTATATTCATGATTTTTTGCGATTTTTTTGGTTGCATTTTTCGTTTTATATATAAGTTTATTTTTATAAAACTCTTTTATTTCCAAATTTTTGTTTCATTGAGGAATTTTATATTTTAGTAATATAAAATATAGTCACAATAAGTAAAACATGTTAACATTCTTGAAAAGCACTTTATTATCAGAACCATTATTACAATCTAATAAAAACATACTATTTTGTATAAATATTTCGCAGACAATGTAGAACACTTTTTACTCATAAATTTCTATTCCCAGAATATATTAAGGTATTCTTGATATCTTAAAAGATAAGATAAATGACTATTGATTTCTTATGTAAAGATATTTATGTGGATCCCAATAATTCATCTTCATATCTTGTGTATTCTTTTAAAACAGACGATACTTTGAAACATTCAGAATGATGAAAGAAAGCTCTAACTATTGTATATTCATTTATAATGGAAATTAATGGTTTCGGTCTGGAATGATTTATAAATATTAATACTATCCCAAACGATATAATATTTTCCGTTTACTTAGAATTTTTGTTTCTTTGTGACGGATATTTCAATAATAATGCTATACATATTAATTCCAAATTTCAACATTCGAAAGATAATGAGAGAGATTGTTTTCCCATTAGAATACAGAGAAACCTGAATTATTAAAGAATAGAGAGGAAATATAATTAGTAAAAACTTAATCGTATATATATGTATCAGAAAATGGAAAATAAAGCCTCTGAGACGTATTCGATTGCAGACTTATTTTGATAAATTTTAAATCAAGATGATCCATAGATTATTAAACTTTTGAATCAAAATGGAATGGAATCTAAAAAAATCAAAGTATTTAATTATTTAAAACCATTTTATTTATTTGTTCTACTAACTATTCAGAATATAAATGCGGTATCCAGCTTTCACATCTAATTGATTCGCGAAATATATACGAAAATTGAGCAAATTCAGTGGTATTAAAATATATTTTAAAATATTTATGAAGATAATTAACATACAAAAATAAGTAAAATTTCACTGGATAATAAGTGGTATTTTCTTTGGAGTTTATCTAGGGATACAGTGGAATTTTTTTTAACACTCAGTGCATTTATTATCAGTCTTTATAGAGTATTATTTGTCTTTATGGGTTTATTTAAAACATATATAATATAATTATAAAATATGTTAAGTTTCAGTTACAATTTTCAGTTAATCTTCTTCAAGGTATCCATCCAACTGTGTTCGCGGAACTATGATTTTGATAAAGCGTGTAAACGAATAATCATTTTTTTTGATATTTAGTGTCATTTGAATCAGAATATACATATAAAAATGTTTTAAGAATATTATTATATTAAAAAATTATTTAAATGTAATTTTGTTTGGCAATGAAGGAAGTAAGAATGACATATTTATAAAACATTCTTTTATGAAAAATGCTTCTATAACAATAATATTTTGCCTATTATAGATATGGATTCTCTACAAAGCCTGAACTGGGATTTTTGAAATATATAATTTAGAAGTGGGTTTATACATCCATAGTTTAATATATTAAAGTACCTGCTATTATTTCATTCAATGCTAATTTAGAAAATAAAACAAACTTTTCAAAAATCCTAGTTCAGTCTATGAAGATTCTATCCTAGTCAGCTATATATAGGCAAAGTATTATTGTTATAGAAGCATTTTTCATAAAAAGAAATGTTTTAAAAATATGCATTGTTTTCATTTTTTTTTCAAAAAATTGTATTTATGTAATTGTTTTGCGTAATAATAGCCTTGAAACAGTTTGATATGTGAATAATCTAACACTAAATAGAAAAAAAATTATTCATTTATATACTTTTTCAAAATAACGGTTCTAAATACGGTCTAATCATAAAATATATTCGGATTCTGGTACAAACATTAAGTTAAACTCCTTTAAGGTATCCGACTACTTTCGGAACCGTGATTTTGCAAAAACGTATAAATGGATAATATTTATGATATTTAGTGTGATATTTAGTGTCACTTAGATTAGAAAATGTATATAAAATTGTTTTAAGAATAGTATTACAATAAAAAATTATTTAAGTACAATATTTTGACAAAAAATGAACACAGAATGACCCATTTTCAAAATACTCTACTTTTGTGAAAAATGCTTCTACTACAATAATATTTTGCCTGTATATAGCTTAGACCTCTGCACCGAGGCTCAACTAGAACGTTTGAAATATATAACTTAGAAGTGGGTTGATCCATGTTTTACGACAACAGAGGCGAGAAATTTTAAGAAAAAAAAGGCGATAATTATTTCAATGGGTTGTAACTCTGAAAAGAATGTGAATTTTTCAAAAATTATGGTTGAGACTCTGTACAGAGGTCTGAGCTATATACAGGCAAAATATTATTATAATAGAAACATTTTTCACAAAAGGAGAACATTTTGAAAAATGGCTATTCTAAGTTAATTTTTTGCCGAAATACTTTATTTAAATAATTTTTTTTGTCAAAATCTCCTTAAAACAGTTTTATACATGTATTTTAATCTAAGGGACACTAAACATCATGAAAATTATCCATTTATGCGCTTTTTTTAAATCACTGTTCCGAACGTAGTCGGGTATCTTAAGATCAATTACGTTCAGAAAATTACGTTCTTTTGAAAAAGTGTATAAATGAAAAATAATTTTTTGTTTATGTCACTTGAATTAGGAAAAAAAAAATACATTATCAAATTGTTTTAAGAATATTAGTACTATAAAAATTATTTAAGTGTAACTTTTTTCGGCAAAAAAGAAATAGAGTGACATACTTATAAAATATACTTTGATGAAAAATGCATGTATAATATTTTGCCTATAAATAGCTAAGACTTATCTACAGAGCCTAACAAGGTTGTTTGAAATACGAGGGTTGGGGCAAAAGTCATGGCAACTATTTTTTTCTTGAAGATACCGGTCCGGTTTGAAAATGGAACATATACAGACGAAAGGACAAGGTGTTAGCTACATGTACGGACAATAAATAGCACTGGAATAGTGTAACACACTAATTTATTACTGTAGTATACAGCGCAATATGACCTTCACTGTGCAAAAGAAAGACCACACTACACTTAAAGTTGACATGACAAATCTGGGCCCAAAGACCCTCACTGTAGTCCCCTGCTACTGTCACCACACGCCGGCAACGATGTGGGAGGCGCTGAATACCATTAACCTTAACATTTGCCGCACCATATGTGAATCGGGTCACCTGTTGGCGCTCAGCATTAGCAATGTCCTCTCGTGTTGCAAACCATCTTCCACGTATTGGTTCCTTAATCTTGGGAATGATATCAAAGTCACAGGGCGAATTTCGCCCTTGGAGAACGGCTATTTTGATGTAAGCGCGGTGCTCAAAATGGGTTACTTCCATCTCACACGACACTCACAAACTGACAGCACTCGCTACTCTACCATCAGATATCACAGATCCATCTATTGTTCTGCCTACATACTATGCCTACAGATTTGCCACTCGACACATATACGTTTGTGATCCGTTCATATAACTACAAGAAAAAAAATAGTTGCCACGACTTATGCCCCAACCCTCGAATATTTCAAAAGTGGATTTCTTCATATTTTAATGCATTGTATTAGAGAAGTTTTAACAAAAAGCACACTGATCACTGGTTACTACTTAGATTGATAATAATTCTGAAAATAATGTGAGTTTTTCCACAAGTCCTAATTCAGGGTCTGAAGAGGTATCTTAGCTATATGTAGGCAAAATGTTATGGAATAATTTTTCATAAAAAGAGAATGCTTTGAAAATGTATCATTTTTTCTTCATTTTTTGCCAAAAACTGCATTCAAATAATTTTTTACTGGAGTAACATTCACTAAAGAATTTTAAATGTATATTCTCATTCTAAATATCAAAAAATTATTCAATTTTTCTCTTTTTCAAAATCTCAAATTCATTTCAAATGTACTTTTTCCACATACTTCTTCAGATAATTCTGCTACATTCTGAAGCATATATAAGTGTTTTAAATGGTTTAAATTTGCACCTTTCTATTTCCAGAATATTTGTTACACAAAATCATAACTTTCCGTACTTGTAAATTGAAGACATTTTTTCCATATTACATTTTACCAAACGACTTATTTTATCTGTATAATTTTAGCACTTTTTAGAAGTTACCCAAAGTGGAAAGTTAAAAAGGTAAATCAAATTAAAAAAAAGAAATTTGCTTAAAAAATTACTTGTTTTGACAAAACGAAAGGTTTATTTAAGTTATTATTCCATAATGTAGTACCTATTATGAACACATTACTGTCTGATTTTTTTAATGAACGTTTTTTTTTGTAAGCAACTGATTTTTCTTATGAGTTTTTTTGAAAATTTCATAAAGCAAACTACAGGGATTTGATTTCCATGATTTAGTAATTATAAAAAAAGTCTAATTACACTTTTAAGAACGTAAAAATTTATTCTAAAATTACTTAATAGTGAAATTTATTCAACAGCAAATTGCAATAAAGTTTCAGCTCTCCGATTCAATATTAAAGACTTTTTTGAAATATTTCAAAATGTTACCAGCAAAAATCGAGAATTTTATTCTAAAAAAATAACCTTTAGCTAAAAAGTTCCATCACTCAAACGATAAATACATTTGTCAAATTCTTGAATTTTCTATTCCAATAAAATAATCTTAAATTACATGGAATAAGATTCGAACACCGCACATTCTACAGGAAAAACATGGATAAAAATTTGGCATCGAACGCGAAAGTGGTAGATGAACCACATATTTATGTAACCAGATAAGCAATAAAGAATAAAACATCACACAACCCATCTGCAGATAAAATGATGAGTGCATTTTGGTGTTTGTAGGAAGAAAGGAACGTAAAAGAACAAATCCAGTAAATTATGATTCTCGATGCGAAGGTTTGTCCACAAAAGGCTATTGATCGTTTGAAGACTGACATTGATTAATGGGTGGGCGGTAGAAATTAATGTGCGTAACGATCACCGTTTGCGGATTCCAACATTTATGGATGATGGCTGGCAACAGTCTTCTTAGATGACGTCCGTCAACCTTCAACTAGTGGTCTTTAAGCAAAGAGATTGACTCCTCAATTCAACTGGACGGTTATCTGACGCACAGACGTTTTCTTTCCGATTTGAATTGCATTTGTTGCTCGGAAGGAAAAATGAATCGTCTGCATGGAATTTTGTTATTTTTTGCGCGGGAAAAATGGTTTGTTTTGTTAAAGAAAAAATTGTATTTCGATGGTCTTTTTGACCTAAAATATATTTTTGACTTGAATAAAACGCTTATCTTTTTAAAGAAATTGATGGTACTTGAATGTTTAAATAAAGAATATTTTATTTCTTGTTTATGTGGAACTAGAAAATTGCTTAAGTGAAAATTTTTACAATTTTTTAGAGAAAAAGCGTTATTTCCAGTATTTGTCTTGAGAATGACTGTGTTTTTTCGGTTTTTTAAGGGAGAAATATTTAAAAAAGGTACATAAAACGTTCATATTTTATAGATATTATACGATTAAAATGTGGTAATAATCGTGTTTGAATTAAGAAATACATTTTAAATGTGTGGAGGAAAAAATGAACGTCTAAACTTACAGAATTTATGTTACTTGGCGCAAACGAAATATTGTTAATTTCTTATCGAAAAATGTCTATATTTTTAAGGTTTTCTGTTGAAATATTTAAAAATTGTATACAAAATTTTTTTTAAAAATGAAATAGCAGTCTAAGGATAGAATAATTAAATGATGAATAATGGATTAATAGGGAACTAAATATAAAGACATTGGCATGTCTACAAATTCAGTTGAAAAACTATTTCCAATGCATTTATGGTATTTGAAGGGGAAGAAAGAATAACTTACACGAAATATTCATACTTCTTAAGAGTTGATAGAAAAACTTCAACTATTTTCTCATTTTCTCTCTCTCTTTTTTAAAAAAGTTATCTTACTTTTCCTTTCTGTGACTAACATTTTTATAGGGCAGATATAAACTTCTGGAATAAAAATTGATTTATAAGCATGTGTTTGAATAATCATAAGTTATATTCTGAAAAAAAATTAAGATTAAGGTTAGTTTTGTTTATAATTATTTGACACATTTAAGTTTAATAGCTTTTTCACTTTAATGAAAATCCACATTGTTAGTGAAATATTATTACCTTTGTTCTCGCTTAAGAAATATTTAATTATTTTGAATTTCAGATATTTTAAAGGGTAATATCTTTTTATCTCTATCTACCTGTATTATACAGTCGGACCTCTATTTAACTAATTTCCAGAAGTAAAGGTTCGTTAAGTGGAAAATTCATTAAACAGAGATTCATTTCCCATCCGTATTACGTTTTTGGTTCCGCGAAAAAAGTTCGTAAAACAGAGATATTCGCAATATAGAGGGCTGTAAAATAGAAGTACGACTGTATAAAGTAAAACGGATAATTTAAAACATACATTGTCGAGAATATGTCCCTTATTTTACAAAAATTATTAATTTTATTAACATGAATAAAATAGTTATTTTATTTTCAGAATGGAGTTATCCTTTACGAAAAAAAATCAAGTTTTAACGTTCTGAAATAGATTAAACTATATATTTAAATTCATATATTTAACTCACTTGTTTCAATTTGATTTTATCTCATGGCTAAAGAGTTTCATTAAAATGAAATAAAACTAGTTTTTAATAGATTCTTATTTTTAAAATGTATTTAAATAAGTAACTTAAATTTTTAATTAAGAATGAAAAATAATATACTTTTTCTGATTACAGATATGATGCTTATGACTGATATGATACTATTACTTTTTCTGATACTATTACTGTCACTCGTTTTATTGAGTTACAAAAATAGGCAGAGAGAGAGAGAGAGAAAGAAAGAGAGAGAGAGAAAGAGAGAGAGAGAAATAGAAGAGAGAAAGAGAGAGAGAGAAAGAGAGAGAGAAAGAGAGAGAGAGAGAGAGAGAGAGAGAGAGAGAGAAAGAGAGAGATAGAAATTTTATAAGAGCATTTACAATGCTGAACTTTTTAACATTTATTTTAATACTTAATTTTTCGTCATCATTCTATATATGAAATAAAATTCTTTTTAATACATTGAACACTTTCCCCCCAAACAGTGTTGTACCCTTAATTATTATATGGTAGAAGTATTTTTGTCTTTTTTAATTCCAAATGCAGAAAATATACATTAGAAGGGGGAGAGAAAGGGTACTGAATTTTAGTGAAAATCATGAAGTTGAGAAATCTTGTTAACACACGTTTGAAGTAAGTTCCTAATTAACTAATATTAATATATGCTTAAATTAAATTAATTTGCTTCTAAAATGTATTTTTTCAATGGTGAATAAATTTTAAATAATTTGGAAAATATATATATATAGTTTATAATCTCATAATTATTTAAAAGGACTTCATATTTTTAAAAGAAGAAAAAATCAATTTAGAAGTAGTTAATGCTTTATATTAAAATTTTTAAGTGTATCTCTTATTATGAAAAATTAAATTTAAGAGGTCACAGAGGTGTTAATCTTGGATTTTTTCGAATTTTCGAAAAAAATATATGTTGTTCCTCATTTTCTTTTGAACATTTTGATACCACCCACGTGATAGTACTACAAAAACTTCGAAAGTTATTCGAAAAATTCCAAACAGCAATTTAGTAATAACAATGTTTAAATGGCTACATGCCACACCCACTTTTTCTTGATTTCCGTATACGTTTTATTTTTCTGTTTTTAAAAAGCCTCATGAAATATTTTAAACACTTGCTTAATTGAGAAGGAAGCTTGTAACTCAACACACGCTTTTTTAATGTGTTTTGATT
>BMAU01016954.1:0-18798 GCA_019973935.1 Trichonephila clavipes
ACTGTTTTCTTTTCAGAATGGAACAACAAAGGATAATTTCTTTCACCAAAAAAATAGTCTTTTCTATTATCGCAAGAATCTTTGACCCCTTGAGTCTCCTTGGACCAATTATACCTTGGGCAAAGATATTTATGCAAAGATTGTCGTTGCTGGAATTGGGATGGTTATGAACTTCCTTTTAAAGAAGAAAGGGAGTGGTTTCGATTTATCCACTCCTTGACAGCCTTTAATAACATCTCTATTGACATATGTATTGTGGATCACAGAGCAGAGAACATTGAGTTGCATTTAGCGACGCATCGGAAAAGGCGTATGGTTCATCCCTTTATATCTCAAGTCTATATCTACTCTTGGAGAAGTTAAAGTGAGTCCGGTAACGAGTAAATGACGAGTGTCGACTCTAAACAGAATTTCATTTCAAGACTTGAACTGTGCGGGGTAGTGACGACTCTCTATGGTGGCATGGTCCTGAGCTTCCTCTACGGAGTGCTTATTCAATGACTGTCATTGGGGAAACAGCCCTGAGAGATGACTTTGGCTGCGAACTCAAGGTGTCTGAGAGAACTTTGGAGACTTTATTACTGAGTTCCAAAAGAATTTAGACTTTTCAACCATCTTATGGACCTTTCTAATATTTATTTTAAAATAATACACATTGTTTTTTATATTTGCAGATTTATTAAAAATTGAAGATCCAAGGAGAAAAGAGGGGGGACTTTAACTACGAGATAAAAATTAAATGATACACACACACACACAGAAACTTGGCCTTTAAGCAGGATTAATGTGGTATTAACTTAAGTGGCCCTTTAAGTAATCTTAAATCTTTTATCTTACTCCAGGATGATAAAGGAGTCCTGGGAGTTGGTGGAAAAGAAAGGTGTCTGGAAAAGACGCTTCCATACCCTACAGCCAGAAGCATCCAGCTATACTGGCTTAAAATTCTAAATTGAATGAAATATATTTCATAACTTTGCATAAAAAAGCTTGTATTTTCTTAAACTTTTGATCCCAAGGACTGCTGAATGCAGTAAGATTGACTTGTTT
The DNA here is from genome assembly GCA_019973935.1 of Trichonephila clavipes. Classification (NCBI taxonomy): domain Eukaryota; kingdom Metazoa; phylum Arthropoda; class Arachnida; order Araneae; family Nephilidae; genus Trichonephila; species Trichonephila clavipes. The sequence goes on from BMAU01016954.1 coordinate 1,048, forward strand.
ACTCTATGATTTAATAGCATTTGCTGCACACTGTGACAAAACCTTTGTGGTATGTTTCAAATGTAAACCAATTCCGTTTTCTCAAATAATGGGCAATCTTTCCCATGAAAGAGTGAATATGGCCTCTCAATTCAATGTAACTGATCTAGGTTTGGGAGGTCCATATTTTGTACCTTACAACAACCAGAGAAAGGGTATTCTGAATAAAATTTATGTTTGTCGTTATATTTGCTTTGTGTGTGTGTGTTCGTACCTCGTGAAGCCCACCTCGAAATTCGATATTCAATTTGATTCGGATGCAGTAATTGCAACTGAAGAGATTCATTTAATAAAAAGAAAATTTTCCAAACTTTACGGATAATGCAACAAATTTTGTTGGTGTGAATTCTCAACTAAAGACAATTTACAAGATACTTAACTTTCCATATCAAAATCTGGCGTCATATTTCACTTAGGAAGGCATTGAATGGAATTTTATTCCACCAAGTGCCCCACATATGGGATGTATTTAAGCGAATAAAATCAGTGAAATAATCTTTTATCTCAAGAGAGCACTGTGAAGATCCCGACTCACATACGAGGCGTTTGAAACTGTGATTATCAAGGTGAAAGGAATCTTAAGTTCCAGACCACTTACACCAATATCAATGATTTTGATGACCTTGAGGTACATCTTTAACGCCTGCACATTTCTTGATTGGTAGATCAATATAATTAAACAAAATTCTTGATCTCATAGTGATTAATATTAATGACAATAGATTAAGAATTTCGTAGAAAACAACAAAGGTAATTCAGGTAGTTAGGAAAAAATGGAGTACCGATTATCTAAACATTCTCCAACAGAGAACAAAGTGGATGACCGAGAAAGACAATATAACGTGTGGGACAGTGGTAATTGTAAAGAAGGATTTTACACCAGTTCGCAACTGGCTTTTAGGGCGTGTCAAGGCCGGGATGTATGTTAAAACATGCGCAGTGTGCACCGCCTGTCGGTGGTTAAGTGTATTAAGCGAAATGGGAGGTGGGGCTTGTAGTTTGTGAGTGGGAGATCAGACAAGCCAGAACGTGGAATTAAGGTAACCATTGAGGAGTTCAGACATACACTTCGAGCTACCGAGAGAGAACATAAAAGGTGTTTTGTTACAACTTCGTCTGGTTTTTTGAGAGCCACGCATAGGAACCACTCCCTAACAACCACGAATGACGTTTTCTAGAACAGCTGTGAAGAATTTAGGAACTGCCGGAACCGTAAACCGAGAAGTAACGAAACAAATAATAAAAAAATAACAATAACGGAAAATATAAACAATAACATAAGTATCAGGAAATAAAACGATGAAGATAAAGAATAAAAGTTTTATTCATTACATTAAGGTTTATTTGATGCCTCCCCAAAAATTTCTAACCTCGGACATGGGTCCAGTTTCCCCACCCCTAGAGTCACCCCTGCTACTAACACAGAGACAAAAGTAAACACGGTAAGGTGCTAAGTGGATTAGATCATGTGATATTACTCTCCAACTAGGAGTATACATGTAAGCGGGTAGATGTAATATATAGATAAGGATTAGTTTTTAATTTATGTTTTCTTTTATTTCTGTTTTTCAGTGCTATGTTGCTTATCGCTTGATTCACCTGTTCAATTATATAGCATCTAATGGCAATAAGGATGGTCGGATTTAGCTTTCAACAACAAATTAACAATTTGGCTTACAATATTTTCTTATCTTTAGTTTCCACAAAATTTCAATAACCACAGTTAAGTCCAAGTGCTATGTGTTTTTGATGATTTATTCTATCAACAACAAATTGTTCACAATATTTTTTTCAGTTTCCGCAAACGTTTGATAGTTTAGCGACAATTATTATCGGAGTCGGATTTAGCTATCAACAACAAATTAACAATTTGGCTTACAATATTTTCTTATCTTTAGTTTCCGCAAACGTTTCAATAACCACAGTTAAGTCCAAGCTTGATGTGAATGTGTTTTCAATTGATATTAGCGACAATTATCGGAGTCGAACTTGACCCACACCATTTCTTAAATATCTTTTAATTTTCTAAAAGATTTTTCAGCTGTTGGCTTCCACGGGGTCACTCGAGAAACTGAGTTGTTAAATTTTATCTAATAATTGCCTTCATCCTTAATGCATATACACCATACATTTTTCATGTGCGAAGAGAACAACCAGAAGCGTTGACAGTAGTCAGCATCTAGTATTTTGGAATAAAATTGCCAACAATAATTAGCTAGTCCCTATTTGGAATTTTAAAAGTAGCACGGTTTTTAAAAAACATCTATCGTTCTGGCGGATGTCTTTTTTAATACTTCCTGAAGGCTGTTAAGACCCTATATCAAGAATTTGACGTTTTTCATTATTACTTAATATCTTATTATAGAAGTTAACCAAGTCATAGAGATTTATCGTTCACATTTTCGAACAATGTGTAGATCGATGGTTCCTCCGCTCTTACATGTACCATAAAGGCTTAGTCTACGTAAGTAGGTAGAAAAAGCCGATTCTGCTGTAAAGGCAGTGCAGGCGGTTGTAGGCGGTCGACGGCAGTGCAGAGTTGAGTTGTTTCGTTCCTGCTGCCGAGCTGAGTTGTTCGTTCCTGTTGCTGAGTTGAGTTGTTTTCTCCTGTTGAATTGTTTTACACAATATTTTGTTTTTATTAATTTGAATAAAATTCTTTTTTTTATATGCTGAATTTGAATTCTTATTATTTTTATTGTTTGTTAGTTTAATTTATGTTGAAATCGTTTCACATCTTAAAAATAAATAAGAGTGTTTTTTAAAAGAAATTATCAAAGTAGGTACAAGTGATATTTTAAATGTATTTCATATGAAAGGAAGAAAATTTATGCTCATGTTTTTATACATAAACCTTTTGCCTTTCCCAAAAAGTATATAATAATATAACTATTCATTGTAATAGTCATTCAATCAAGTTCTTTTCATCGGTAACAATGCATCAAGATTTAGCAGCGTTTTACGAAAATCCTGAAGTTTCAAATAGCTTCGGGGGTGTGGAAGCATTACATCGCTCTGTAAAAGGAAAATATAGTAAAAAAGATGTAAAACATTGGTTATCGCAGAAAGATGCTTACACTCTTCATAAACCTGTTCGACATAAGTTTCAGCGGAATCGAGTGTTTGTAAGTGATATTGATCGTCAGTTTCAAGCGGATTTAGTCGATATGCAAATTCTAAAGATAAATTTGAAAAAAGTGTAAAATCTGGGCTATATATAGAAATTATTTTTAAAGAAAGGAAGCCTAAAGTGTTGCAAACAGATGCCGGTAAGGAGTTTTTAAATAAAATAGTTCAAAATTATTTAAAAAATCTAAATGTAAATTTTTTTTTTACAATTAACGAAACAAAAGCTAGCATTGTTGAAAGGTTTAATCGACATTAAAAACAAAAATGTGGAAATATTTCACTGAATTTAACACTAAAAATTACATCGACGTCATTGATAAATTAATACACAGTTATAATCACTCGTATCACCGTTCAATTAAAATGGAACCTGTTTCTGTAAGTAGACATAACCAGAAGCAAGTATTAAAAAATTTATACGGTGGTCTAAGAAATGAAAAACCTAAAGCCCCTAGATTTAAAATTGGTGATGTTGTACGCATTAATAAACAAAAACTTCACTTTGAAAAAGGATACGAACAAAACTGGAGAAGAGAACTTTTCATAGTTTTTGAAATCATGCAAAGAATTCCGATTGTTTATAGATTAAGAGATTTACAAGATGAAGAGATTAAAGGTACTTATTACGAAGCAGAATTACAAAAAGTTGTCGACTCCAGTTTCCACCCTGTAGAGAATGTTATCAAACAAAGAAAAATACGAGGAATCACTGAATATTTTGTTAAATTTTTAGGCTATCCTGAAAAATTTAATGATTGGGTGACTGATATTCAAAAAGTATAAATAGTTAAACTTTTTTATTGCCGACTCATTTTCAAAATGTCTTTCTACGTAACATTACCTTCTGATAGTTCTATGCATTTCTTTCCAGAAAACAAAATATCTCATTTCAAAACTCAATTACCTTCTCCTGTTTGTTTAAATGGTGAATGGGAAGTGGGATTATCTGAAATCATCTACCCTCATTCTTGGCTTAACGTAAATGAAACTAACAATTATTTTCTATACAAAGCTGGTGACGGCAATATCTCTAGAACTGTTAAGCGAACAATTGATGTGGGTTGTTATGAAACAATGTTAGATATTATATATCAACCGTACAACTTGCTTTACCCAAAAATCCTAATCGGTTCACAATAATTTACAATACAGCAACAAAACGGGTGAAAATTAATGCAGTTCAAGGTAGCAGCCTTCATTTAGAGAATTTAGGCGAATTGTTAGGATTCAAACGCAATGCAATTATAATAGGTAACATGAAAAGCGAATTCGTTGCTGATGCATGGTCTAATTTTCAGTTTTTACGTTTACTCCGATCTAATTTCACCCCAAATTGTGGGGGATACACAGGCTCCTTTACTGCGAATCGTTCGCACTAAAGGTAAAGACGGGGAAACGATTAGTCAATATTATGATAGACCTCAATACTTATTTTTGGTGAGACACTCGTTTCAAACTATTCAATCTGAACTGAGACTCAATTCGGGTGATTTTGTTCCCTTTGGAAGAGGTAAAGTGATCATAAAGCTTCATTTTCGCATGAGGCAAATACTATAAATAAAGCAATGCATTTCTCATACCCTCATTTGGAGATAAAAAGACCAAGATGAGTGTACTATACGTTTGCTGTACTAAAGATTTGAAGACCATTATACAGGTCAAATAGGTTCGGATCTGACTCATTACAAGGGCATTAATTTTCTAAAGGGTTATGGAATCGGAGGAATATTTCTTTGATTGTTTAGAGGAGCTTTACCTTTTTTAGTAAAAGGAGGTAAAACTATTGGAAAAGAAGTATTAAAGACAGGGAGTCGTGTTGCCTCTGATGTATTGTCAAGAGAACATTTTAAAGAAGCTGTAAAAACAAGAAGCAGAGAAAGTGAAAAAAAATTAGCTCAGAAAGCTATTGATAGAGTTCAGTCTATGGTAGGAAAAGGACAGTATAAAAGAAAGTGTAAGAAACAGAAAAAAATCATTTCATCCAGAGCACGTAAAGTGAGTGTACGTGACATTTTCGACTCGTAAAAATGGCATTTATTCTTAAAGATTCTCCTGAATGTGTTAAATCTGAATTGGAACTTTTCAACTTACCAGGAACTCAAACGGTTATTCAAGATGGGCAGTGAAAACAATTTCATCCTCTTTCTAACGTTTTCGATAATGCACCTGTATAATTTCTTATTTTCGGAAGTGCAAAAGATTACATAGATCTCAGTCAAACACAATTATATGTAAAAGCGAAAATAGTAAAAGTGGACAATACGCCTACAAAAAAACACCTCTTTACGAGAAAAAGAAAATTTCAATTCAAAAAGGAGAAGGATTCTTATCTATTTTATTGCCTGCGACTATTTCAGTCATCAGTTCTTTAATTCAAAATGGAATTTAGAAAAAAATTTGTACTGGGGTACCCGAAGAAAGAGTTCAAGTAACGGTACACTTATCGGAACTTGATCAACGCATGAAAAACATTCTCCATGATAAGGATTTAACGGAAGAAAAAACAATTCTCTATTTACAAGTTTTACAAAAATATACGCACTTTTCTAACCAAAATCGAAGAGAGTCTGAATCAGTTCCAAATGAAACATCTCTATCAGATAATCAAGAAACAGAATCATTAAAAGAAAATCTAAAAGAGTCAGTAGTAAAGACGGAAAAAGAAGTGTTTGAGGATGAAATTTTTAGAATTGTTCCAGCTAGGTATAAAGAAAAAGCAAAAAATATTTTCCAGTTTTTAAAGCTTCCAGAATCTTTCAGTTGGAATTCTGATGGTGAAATTATTTACAAAAACACTGTTATTCCAGGAAGCAATATTGCATTCCTCGTGAATGATTTTCTACGGAATCGAAAATCAGCACCTGAAGGAAGATATGTATTTTTAAGAGCTTTGAATGATGTAAATTTACCGAAAAATCTAGATGTAAATAAAAAATTGTATCAGAATAACAAAATTATTAAGAAACCAATAATGTATGCTCGCAGAAATGCATTGTCTCAGTTGTCTCTTTATGATTTGAACAGTTTTCTTTTGCTAAGGAAAATATACTTATTTGATAAAATTTAAAAGTTTCAAATATATAATTAAGTAAAATTATATTAATCTTTTTGGGTGAAAAATTTATCATACAAAAAAATATTTTTGAGAGAAAAAGAAATTTAACATAGAAAAATATTAATTTTTTTAGAAGAAAAAAAATTATCGTAGAGAAAATAAATAGAAAAAAAATAAAATAAAAGACACACACATATTTAGTTTCATTCCATTTTTTTATTTTCTAAATACAAATCTTACACCATATCGTTTCTTTACAAATTGATACATTTGAAAATCATTTATATTCAATTGATTCAAAAAATATAATGCATAGAATAGCCTTGGCTGCGTTTGAATAAAAAAGTAAATACAGTATTGCCCACAAACATTGGATGTTGGGGATTGAAACACTTTAGAATTCCATAATACATCTAAATAGGTAGTAGTACTAATGTTATAGAATACAGGAGGTTGTCCAAACGAGTCATAAAATTCTAATTCTCTTTTATCATTTGCAAATAATGCTAACCAGTGTGTTCCAGGTTGTGATGAGTCATCAGAATTCACAATAGCACACATGTTTTCTTGCAGAGGAGGGAGCGTATCTCTAGAATAAACACCTTGAAAATAGGGGGACGTTGTCTTCTCTTGAGATAAAACTGTATACATTTGCATTCCATCCATTCTTTAATTTCCGAAATCATACAAGATATTTCTCGATTTGTTTATTTCGATTAAATTTTCAAACTCGGCGAAAACGATAACACATACGGTTTGTTCTAAAGATTTGTTGAATTTTAATTCTAATCGCAAATTGCTATGTTTTATAAGACTTAAATGTTCTTCTGAAGAACACAAATCCGGCGAGAGGTTAAATCCAAACAATGTAATTGAATCTTTATATTCTTTTCTAGAAATAAATATACCTCTGTCTTGACCCATTCGATCTGTCCCAAAAAATAGAGTTTGATAGGCCCGTATGTATTGATCTTTAGAAAGATCGAGTTCTAATGGATTGTGAGGCACTGGTTGTCCATCCACATACACTCCAATAAAATTTAAATTAAAATGTTTAAACTCATAAGGAGATTTTGAAAATGCTCCGTGAAAAGCTTCATTATCTACACATCCAACAAAAAGTTCTTTTGGCATTTGGCCTGAAAATATGTTATCTTGAATAAAAGACATGCTTCCTTTAGGAATCGAATACACTTTGCACAGAACTCGGTTAATGGGATATTTTGCGCTTGTTTTTTCCAGTGCTTTCGCATATGACCAAGAATAACTCCAGGATTCACACGAACTTTTCGTATGAATAAAGAAACATGATCCAAAACAACTTTAAATCCCTCAGATCCTTGTAAACAAAATTCGGGCTTGCTTCGTATTAATTTTATTTTCAAATCCACTAAATTGAGTAAAAGACGATCTTGATGAAATAAATCCGAATGTATACAACCAATCATGTCTACAGTTGCACTTTCTTTACAAAATTCGGTTCTTTTCTTGAGACCATCATCAGAATCCTTGTAAAATAGTTCAGCCGTTAATTGGGAAGTTTTGCTGTCATATCCATGGTTTAAGAGAGTTTCAATATAAGATCGATAGGGATATGTATTACTGGAATTGGAAACCACGCGATCATTTAAGGATACATCTACTTAAGACAGTGTTTCTCAAGATGTGGGGCGCGCCCCCCTGGGGGGGCGCGATGACCCTACAAGGGAGGCGCGAGCGTATCGAAAATTTAAAGATTTTTTTAAAAAAAAATAACCGGAAAGAGAAGTAAAACAAAATGCTTTCTTCCATAATAAAAAAATACACACAACAACACTGACATAATTTATGTTTATTATCTGACTTTTTTCCGTCATCAAATAGCTATCTTTGATCCCAAAACCAAATTAAAGGGAAAAAAACATTTTGTTTTATTTGCTGTATTTCCTCAATGACAGATTTTTTTATTACGCTTTAACATAAAATATTACTCGTTGAAAGAAAAAACGAAACCCAGACCCTGAGAAAAATTCTAAGAAGATAAACAATTCACCACTGTAATTATTATTGAAATACTGTACATTAGTTGTAGAAAAAAAAAGGAAGTCATGATTCACTTTTCAGCCAGGCTGCATAGTACGTTTGCTAATCATTTGATTGACCTTCAATCTTATGGTATGGTTATTCAATATTAGTTTCGTCCCATCTTTTATGCGTTTGATTTTCGCTTGGGAAATTGTAAATAATAGAGTTTTATGATATTTGGAAAATAATTGATTAATTTAACATTTCTGTAATATTAGTGAAAAGTGTCTGATTTGCGTCCTTTATTATGGTCTTGTACTTTTGAATCATTTTAGTTCAGTTTTATTGGAATTTTCTCAAATTATCAAAGAACTGAATAATCCTTGAAAGAAGGTAAGTATATACTTTCTATAAATTAAAATATTCACTAGAATTCCGATTTGTATCGTGTACAGTAAAAATAATTCTAAACAAATGATTGGGGTGACTGAGTCCCCCCGCACTACCATTAATGTTAGTATCAAGTACGCGTCTGCTCCCGAGTTAAAACATTTTGAAGTCTTCTCGCTTTAAATGTTAAAAAGTAACACAATTATTCTTCATCGGAATTTTATATTCTTTTTCATAATTTAACATTAATTCTAAATGCTAATTGTGTGAGGTTTAAAATTACAGTTCTTTTAAACAGTTATTTACAATTATAGCATTTATCTAAAAAAATCATTTTACATTTTTGTATACAATGTCGTGCACACAGTTTTACTCTCCTTACAGTTCAGCTATTATATCAAGAATAATGTTTTATTTTTTTAAAAATGAACTCGTGCGAAGAGTCGGTGTTTCAGCCAGTATACGTTTCATGTATCAGTACTGAAGAAGGTATTTTATAAATAATTTCTTATTACTGAATTTAGCCGCGGTAGCCGAGTGGTATAGGTATCGGATCGTGGCTTGCCTTGTCACGAGTTCGAGCCCAGTACCACTAAAGACCCGCCGTGTAGGGCAGCGATGCACGTTAAATCTGTTGAGAGTTGAAACGTTTTCCCGTTGGTGTGGTGTGGTAGTTAGGAGAGGGGTGCCAGCTCAGGTGTCATCCACGTCACTTGACCATGGTTCAAAATTACGTGGTCCGTCGTCAAAAGCCCTCGTGCAGCTGAACAGTGCGACGTTAATATTCAATCAATCAATCTTATTACTAAATTAAGAACAAGTTTAATAATTATTAGGGACTTTTTTCCACGGGCTTGTCTTGTAGAGGAAAGTTTTGCAAAGGAAGGTTTAATATCAGAAATTGACACTTAAAGAGTTATTTTTCTATATTTAGCTGAGATCTATATTTTGTCTTCAAGGCATCCACTGCAGAAAATCCGGTTTGAAAAAGGTAGGATGTTGAAAATGGTAATAGTATACGAAGTGCTTTTGTTTTCAGTACAGATAATTCCTCATCCACCTCTACCCCAAATTCAAAGAGCGATTTATTACAAAATTGCCTTTTAATTTTTCACTGGATGTGAAATCTATGAAAATTTCTTCTTCGGAAGTTGAGAGCCCTTCTGGAGTATCTTGAAATAGATCCCTAATCCACTCGTAACTTGCTACCAAGCTGTCCTCATCCAGAAAATACTTTTTAAAATTCTTTACCAACATATCTAAATGATTTTACATGTTTTAAAAACAACTTTCACATGTTGTTCTGCAGATTTGTAAGTTTTAACACATATCGAGCTGGGGCTTTTTCGCATCATTTACTTCAGTAGTGGTAAATCCAAAATTTAAGTATTTTTGAGAAGATCGCCTTGATTTAATTTTCGGAACCATGCTCGTTCGTCTGTGTACTTGTTGATTCTTTATTATGGTCGAATGTTTGCTTACGACTTAAAAATGTATGTATGATATTATTTTAATCTACTGCCGTAAATACTTAATTACCGTGAATTACAATTAACGTGGAAATTAAAAAAAATGTACATTCAAGCTAGATTCGGTAGCTATAGGAGTATCGAGTCGACCAAAACTAACTGGAATTGTACGAGTTAAAGCATTTTTACATGTTTTGCGCAGACGTCCGATAGGTTGCCCAGACTCACGCAAACGTACCCTATAATGCCAGATGGGATGGATATGATAGAGAGCAACATTGACTAGACTATTTTTCTAATGACATTTGTACTTTGAGAAGTGAATGCTGAAGGAAATAAATCTTTAATTAAATATATCATTTTGTGATATGTTCCAATATAAAAATTAGAGAAAGAAAAATAACATAATAATAAGTAAGTGATATATATTTTAAGTAATTTTCTTAAAATATATATATTACTTAAAAGTTACATATACACAAAATTTAATATACTTATCGTATTAATTTGTACGGTTTATAATTAAGATCGTATTGTAACTTTAGCGTCTCTCTCTCAAAGTGCATTTTTATTGCAGTAAATACATTATTGTTGTACAAGGGGGCGAGACAAATATTATGATTGAAAATTGGGTCGCCAGTATTGAAAGTTTTGAGAAACACTGCTTTTAAGGGGGTCACTTCACGCAGCATTTTCCCTATCTCCGTAATGTTAAAAATGACCAAGTTTAAGGAACATTTTTTAAAAATTGGCTGGTTGTACAGTCATGAATATTTTTTGTGTATTCATTGTATTGTTTTTATTATTTTAATGGGAGCATTTTTCAAAATTTTGATTAGTTTTTTTTTTTTAAAAAATTCATATGTGGAGTAACACGTCAAAAATTTTAAAACGATGAAAATTCTTGTACATTTTAATCCATAAATATTTTTGAATAATTTTTTTGACAAAATCTCTCATTAAAATATTTATTTGTATAGTGTTAACATATGTGCAAAGTTTCAAGGCTGTAAAATAAGTAGTTTTTTCAAAAATGTTCCTTTTGTGTTGAAATTTACACTTTTGAGAAATAGTGATTTAAAGTACAAACTTATTATTAACTAATGCATACCAGAACTATAACTTGGATTGCTAGTGTTATCTGCAAGATCATCTTCTTGCCTGTATTTTAATTGTTTGTTTTTAATTCTGGCTTCTTTGGTTCATTGTAAAACTGACTATTCTGCTTTCCTAATACACGAATGATCTACTTTTTGCAATGCTCGACATTGGTAAAATTCAGGTGTTGAATGTTTAATACATCTAAACTTTTCAATTTGGTAATGAAGCTTTGATTATATAAGTATATAGCTTCATGTACTATAATTTTTGAAGTTCCCAATTGCACAAATACAGTTTTTGGAATTATACACCAAAAACTATTTCCGATTTCACTAATATTTTGAGTTTTATCAAGCAAGCATCCAGATAAATGTTCAAGATTAGTGACCTCTAAATACTTTGTTTATGTAATTCCTAATTACAATAGGTAAGTCGTGTTTATGCTTGTATGTGTAACCTTTCAGTATGTGGACATATTAAATCTACACCACAAGTCACATCCCATGGGGCATAAACCGTGTCGTAGATTCAAACCTGTGAACATTTTATCAAAAATTATAGCCCATATAGCTTGCCTTATGGCTGACAAATTTTCCCGAGTTGTTTTGAACAGCCAAAACATAGCAACTTTGCAATTTGTTTATTTCTGCATCTGTCAAGCCATTACGGCTTCCTAGAGATTTTTTGTCTTTAAGCTTTCTGTCTTTTAATTTTATTTTTAAGGCCCTATGTCATGTCCCCATCATTTTCTCAACATGATTAACACATTCTAATTGTTCAATATTGACATATCTTTAGATTCTAAAACTGATTTGTATGCTTTAGATTTCCCATATAGTCCAAATATTGTGTATATCGTAAATTGTGTAATGTCTGCGAGTGATGAGAGATACAAAAAAAAGTGCACCTCTTCAACTTCCATTCCCCTACTATTTTCAATGTAACTTGCCGAACACTCATTGCTATGTACCTCGCTGTTAAAATTACACAAACATTTCTGCGATAATATTTTAGCATCAACAACTTTCCCAGTGTCCAAACTAACTGCCGTAACAACACCATTTAGAAATATATAGCTCATTTTTAGCCAGGTACCATTGATAGCCACTGGTACATTTGGTTATCCATTATTAAATATTGTTTCGGCAGCAGCTAAAAAGCCATAGACACTTTGGTTACTTTCTCTGTCACATTATTTAATGTATGCATGGAATCACAAAACCACTATGGTGTAAGTGACAAATGCATATCTCCGCAAAATATTTTTGCAACTGCTACTTTTAAATAGACCTCATAGCATATGAAATTCTATTGTGTCCACTTCATATAATTTTTGTACCTTTTTTGATTAACTACTGTTTTAGAAAACCTGGTAATAAGAAATGTTTGAATAAGACCACAAAAGTTACAACATATTAACAATTTTGTATATATATAGCCAAACCCTAGATTTGGTGACCAAAATTTATGTGAATACCTTGGTTTTTACATTAATTTTATGTAATTAATGTTGTTTCAAAGCACAAAAGAACAGTATAATGTCAGGAATTTTACAGAAACATTCAAATGAATTTAAAAAAGAAACATACTCTTTATTAAACTTACCTAACTTAGATTTTAAAGCTGATTTATTTATGTTGAAATTGTCTGACTTATCAACATTTAAATCCATAAAAGTTTGGAATGTTGTACATTTCTTTCCAAACTCTTTCGTTTTTTAAACATTTTATTACTTAACAGACTTTAAAAAACGTTTTGTAAATGTTTTATTAATGTTTTTGATGGAAAACACTATTGAAAACGATCGCAGAAATCCGTTGCATTTAAGGAGGTAAAAAATAGGCTGTAAGTAAATAAACATCTATAACTATTCACTTCACTTCTTTCCTGGATAAGCTGCTGATCAAAATAAATTCTTTTAATCAATTTAAACCATTTGATAAGGCTGAAAAGTAGCATATGTCTTTTGTTTTGATTTGAGAGGGCGTGGCAATCAGCGGTTTTGGGGTTTGACAGATGTAAACAAATTTTTAAAAAATATATTAAAAATACTTCTAATTAAGCTAGAGCAAAAATCTAAACTGCATTAGAAAGAAAAAGAATGGTATTTTATGTTTCAATCAAAACTGAAAAATCGATTATTTAATGGATTTTCGTGAAGTGACCCCCTTAATGTATGAGTGGTGCACAGAGTATTTTATGACTAATTAATTAATACTAAATTAAGAACAAGTTTAATAATTATTAGCTACTTCCATGGGCTTGTCTTACAGAGCAAAGTTTTTGAAAGGAGTTTTAAGATAAGAAATTGACCCTCTGAGTTCATTTTCTATATTTAGCTGATATCTATATTTTGTCTTCTAAGCAACCACCGCATTTTTTGTAATATGTTCCGATTTAAAAATCAGAGAAAGGAAAAATAACTTAGTAATTATTCTATTACTTAACTTTTTTTTGCTTAAAAGTAACATATACAAAATTTAATACTTATGTCATGAATTTGTAGGGTTTATAATAAATATTGTTGCTTTATCGTAAAAGTGCATTATTATTGCATTCAGTTAATTATTATGTATAAGGGGGGCGCGATAAAAATTATGATTGAAAAGGGGGGCGCCAGTATTGAAAGTTTGAGAAGCACTGACTTAAGAAAATAATGAATGTAGAAATAAATTCACAGGTCCTATAGTATCATATTTAGTAATAGGCGTATTGTCCACTTTTACTATTTTCGCTTTTACGTATAATTGTGTTTGACTGAGATCTATGTAATCTTCTGCACTTCCGGAAATGTGAAATTATACAGGTGCATTATCGAAAACGTTAGAAAGAGGATGAAATTGTTTTCACTGCCCATCTTGAATAAACGTTTGAGTTCCTGGTAAGTTGAAAAGTTCCAATTCAGATTTAACACATTCAGGAGAATCTTTAAGAATAAATGCCATTTTTACGAGTCGAAAATGTCACGTACACTCACTTTACGTGCTCTGGATGAAATGATTTTTTTCTGTTTCTTACGCTTTCTTTTATACTGTCCTTTTCCTACCATAGACTGAACTCTATCAATAGCTTTCTGAGCTAATTTTTTTTCACTTTCTCTGCTTCTTGTTTTTACAGCTTCTTTACAATTTTCTCCTGACAATACATCAGAAGCAACACGACTCCCTGTCTTTAATACTTCTTTTCCAATAGTTTTACCTCCTTTTACTAAAAAAGGTAAAGCTCCTCTAAACAATCAACGAAATATTCCTCCGATTCCATAACCCTTTAGAAAATTAATGCCCTTGTAATGAGTCAGATCCGAACCTATTTGACCTGCATAATGGTCTTCAAATCTTTTAGTACAGCAAACGTATAGTACACTCATCTTGGTCTTTTATCTCCAAATGAGGGTATGAGAAATGCATTGCTTTATTTATAGTATTTGCCTCATGCGAAAATGAAGCACTATGATCACTTTACCTCTTCCAAAGGGAACAAAATTACCCGAATTGAGTCTCAGTTCAGATTGAATAGTTTGAAACGAGTGTCTCACCAAAGGTAAGTATTGAGGTCTATCATAATATTGACTAATCGTTTCCCCGTCTTTACCTTTAGTGCGAACGATTCGCATTAAAGGAGCCTGTGTATCCCCCACAATTTGGGGTGAAATTAGATCGGAGTAAACGTAAAAAACTGAAAAATTAGACCATGCATCAGCAACGAATTCGCTTTTCATGTTACCTATTATAATTGCATTGCGTTTGAATCCTAACAATTCGCCTAAATTCTCTAAATGAAGGCTGCTACCTTGAACTGCATTAATTTTCACCCGTTTTGTTGCTTTATTGTAAATTATTGTGAACCGATTAGGATTTTTGGGTAAAGCAAGTTGTACGGCTGATATATAATATCTAACATTGTTTCATAACAACCCACATCAATTGTTCGCTTAACAGTTCAAGAGATATTGCCGTCACCAGCTTTGTATAGAAAATAATTGTTAGCTTCATTTACGTTAAGCCAAGAATGAGGGTAGATGATTTCAGATAATCCCACTTCCCATTCACCATTTAAACAAACAGGAGAGGGTAATTGAGTTTTGAAATGAGATATTTTGTTTTCTGGAAAGAAATGCATAGAACTATCAGAAGGTAATGTTACGTAGAAAGACATTTTGAAAATGAGTCGGCAATAAAAAAGTTTAACTATTTATACTTTTTGAATATCAGTCACCCAATCATTAAATTTTTCAGGATAGCCTAAAAATTTAACAAAATATTCAGTGATTCCTCGTCTTTTTCTTTGTTTGATAACATTCTCTACAGGGTGGAAACCGGAGTCGACAACTTTTTGTAATTCTGCTTCGTAATAAGTACCTTTAATCTCTTCATCTTGTAAATCTTTTAATCTATAAACAATCGGAATTCTTTGCATGATTTCAAAAACTATGAAAAGTTCTATTCTCCAGTTTTGTTCGTATCCTTTTTCAAAGTGAAGTTTTTGTTTATTAATGCGTACAACATCACCAATTTTAAATCTAGGGGCTTTAGGTTTTTCATTTCTTAGACCACCGTATAAATTTTTTAATACTTGCTTCTGGTTATGTCTACTTACAGAAACAGGTTCCATTTTAATTGAACGGTGATACGAGTGATTATAACTGTGTATTAATTTATCAATGACGTCGATGTAATTTTTAGTGTTAAATTCAGTGAAATATTTCCACATTTTTGTTTTTAATGTCCGATTAAACCTTTCAACAATGCTAGCTTTTGTTTCGTTATTTGTAAAAAAAAATTACATTCAAATTTTTTAAATAATTTTGAACTATTTTATTTAAAAACTTCTTACCGGCATCTGTTTGCAACACTTTAGGCTTCCTTTCTTTAAAAATAATTTCTATAGCCCAGACTTTACACTTTTTCCAAATTTATGTTTCAGAGGAACTGCCCAAGCAAATTTTGAAAATAAATCAATGCAAGTTAACAAATACTTATACCCTTTATTAAATTCTGCTAAAGATTGCATATCGACTAAATCCGCTTGAAACTGACGATCAATATCACTTACAAACACTCGATTCCGCTGAAACTTATGTCGAACAGGTTTATGAAGAGTGTAAGCATCTTTTTGCGATAACCAATGTTTCACATCTTTTTTACTATATTTCCCTTTTACAGAGCGATGTATTGCTTCCACACCCCCGAAACTATTTGGAACTTCAGGATTTTCGTAAAACGCTGCTAAATCTTGATGCATTGTTACAGATGAAAAGAACTTGATTGAATGACTATTACAATGAATAGTTATATTATTATATACTTTTTGGGAAAGGCAAAAAGTTTATGTATAAAAACATGAGCATAAATTTTCTCACTTTCATATGAAATACATTTAAAATATCACTTGTACATGCTTTGATAATTTCTTTTAAAAAATACTCTTATTTATTTTTAAGATATGAAACGATTTCAACATAAATTAAACTAACAAACAATAAAAATAATAAGAACTCAAATTCAGCATATAAAAAAATTTTTGATCTGAGGCCGTGAGTTTGAATCTGGGTTTATTATTATTATTATTTTATTTGAGAGTTATTTACTTCAATCATTTTAAAATCTATAATTAATGTATATTTTAATCAATAGGTGGCGCCATGAGCACGTTTAACATTTCCATACTTCCATTTTTTGTGCACATTTTTTAAAAACAACTCAACTTAGCTGTAGGAGAAAACAATTCAACTCGCCCCCTCAACTGGAAAATCAAAGCCAATGCAGGAGAAAAACAACTCAACTCGGCAACATGAACGAAACAACTCAATAGGAGAAAACAACTCAACTCAGCAACATGAACGAAACAACTCAATTTGGCAACAGAAACGAAACAACTCAACTCAGCAGAAGAAAACAACTCAACTCAGCAGGAAAAAACAACTCAACTCGTCAGTAGGAACAAAACAACTCAACTCTGCAATGCCGTCGACCGCCTTTACAGCAGAATCGGCTTTTTCTACCTACTTACGTAGACATGATATAGGCGTTATCTTCAATACATATCTCAAACCACACTGTAGTGACCACATTTTATAAGTCACTATTAACAGAAATACTTGAAATAGAAGTACTCTAGAAGGCTTATCAAGAAATCTGACAATTTTTCTTTACTATATTCTCTTTCTGGGTGTTGTTTGAACTTACACGCATCACTGAGTTTCTTTTTTTATATCCATAATTTTAGTTTTCTAATTTATGCAATACAATTCGCTAGTGGTAGAGTACTAACTGACGTTAAAATAAAGGAGAAATGAATGCTAAGCTACAAAATGTCGTTGGAAAATCCCTGGCTATTTATTTATATTTTCGGGTGATCGAACTCACCCTACAGAGGGCTTCGTGCTAAAAAATGGTCCACCGAGACAGACAGGAAATGATACAAATAATATGCATGAAAAAGAAAACACACTACAATATAATTATTTAAAAAAAACACTTATGCAAAAGAGCAGAGAAAGGGGGGTGAGGTGGGAGAAATACACCAAAATTTAATAAATATCTATTAAATATTTAAAAGTTGAGT